>OY759218.1:48409426-48579722 GCA_963662175.1 Aradus depressus | reverse complement strand
GATTTTACGAGGGTTATTATAAATTACCTAAGATGTATATTTTAAATGTGTTACTTATTGTTAGTGATTATTTGTTGTTATGTTTTATTGAACGTTATTTAGCGTTGAAAGTGCTAACTTTAACTATTATTATAGTACATATAATTAATGATATTGTTCTGTATTATTACAATATGATTCATTGTAGTAATATGATAATGCCAATGAAATATGAGAACAAGGAATCATTTATGTGAAGATGGCTGGGAAGTGATAGTGGGAAGTGATTATTTCACAGAGTGTAAAATACGAATGCTCTGATGTATCACAGATTTTACTATTATGTGTTAACATAGTAATGATATATATAACATAGTAATTTATGGAATAAGTACGTAAAAGCATTGGATGTATTGCTAAGAGAAATAAATGTGAATGAAAATCTACATTAAATAAATTAGTGAATTGAAATAATAAAAAAATGTTAAAATTAATAGACGTGATAAACCATTTTTTTTACAATTACAATTATTTTAAAGGTAAATGAATAAATATATTAAAGTGTACAGTAAATGATGATATAAAAAATCAAAAATTAGCAATTTCACGTATCTCCCGTGGATGGGAGAAGATTTTAACAGTAAAAAGTGAAATCAGTAAAAAGGAAAATATACAAAATATATTAGGATACACACATGTATGCAGGTCAGGAAATACCAAATCGTGATAATTTAAAAAAATGTAAATGTTAAATAAATAATAAAATTACATTTCCTGTAGAAATTATAGCTTCTACTAAATTTTGATTTCTACAGTAATTTTCGAAAAGGCCCTAAAAAAATAACATCGAAAGTTCAAAACGTGCAATTTTTAAGAAGTCCACGTATTTAAAAACAATTCAATTAACAAAAGTTTGATGAGAGAGAATTGGCGCTATTCAAATGTAACTTTTTTCCACAGATGGGTGGTAACGCACTTGGGAAAAATGTTTTCATAAATGTCCGTTTATAATTTCATCAAACTAGTTCATTGGGAAGGTGGTCAGAAATTTTGTGAGTGACGTCCGATTCAACGGAAGTTTACTTTTATAAATGGTTCATGAATTTGCAAAGCTTTTTTCGATTTTACCAACTTCGGGAACTTGTGCAACAGTTACTGTCTGCTCATGCTACTTTGAGAATTATCAGGAGGGATCCAGAAGATATGAAACGAATCTGAGAGGTCGGAACGAATGAAATTTTGTAACGGTATTTAATGATACCTTTTACAAAAGGCATGTTTTCATTATGAAGGGTATGATTTAGTACAAAAAAATTAAAGGAGCATTAGCAATGGATTTTGGACTAAAGAGATTGAATGAGGAATGCGAGGCAGGAAACGCTATTCCTGTTTTGAAAACCGCACACTTGATGGTAGACGATTAAAAAAAAACGTCTAGTTGGAGAATAACCTGTTCTGAGATGAGCCTGAAGGTGAATGAAGTTGTAGTAGCCAGGTCTGGTCCTACAGGTAGTAGTTGGGGTCACCAACAACAATCCTGACAGGTGCCGCCGACCTTTAGCAGGTTTGTGAAAAAATAGAGAGCATCCTAGCTAGCGGTTGGAATGAAAAGAATGAAGTTGTAGTTGTCAGATCTGGTCCTATAGGTAGTAGTCGGAGTCACGAACTACAATCCTGACAGGTGCCGCCGACCTTTAGCAGGTTTGTGAAAAAAGAGAGCGCATCCTAGCGGCTTATATAAATAAATAAAACGAAGGATGTCAGGTCAAGAGGGTGTATTTTGGCTTCTAATATTACGAGCCAATTATTATTGGCTCTAACCAACTCAGCTATGTTGACTTGAGTTGATGAGCCCACTGTACGTATGAAGTAGTGGGAATCTCGTGCGCTGTAACCTTACTAATAAATAACGTTTCACATTTCAACGAAAACGAAAAAGAAATTAAAAAAGTATATCTTACAGTGGTAACAATAAAGAACAAATAAATAAAAACAATAGTCTATGAAAAAGGGAAGGAAACAAATGAAACACTAATTCCTTGAAATAATAAACGAAAGGTTAAAAATGAAAACAAAACACTACTCTTTTTTGGGAAAAAAGAAACAAACTGAAAATAACTAAACTATAATGCAAATGTCAATGTTCAGTATTGTCAACAAATTTACTTATGGTCTGTATCGATTATGCATTATGATATGCATAAAAAATATTTATTTTCAACAAAAAAATATATATGTATGTATATATATATATTATGACTGTTCGTTACAACTGTTTTTAGCGGCGCTTTTTCTTACATAAACAGGTTTTTCTTATAATTACTTCACTTTTCAATGTTAACCTAATTGAAGGGGGCGCCATGAGAAAAGATTAGGTCAAATCGGATTTCAAGTACCTACTCTAATTACTTTTGATTTGTGTAAGGAGATTCTGAAGTTACAAATACAAATATATATTTCTCATCAGCTATACTTTTCTCACATTTATTTATTGTTTTGGTTTTTACTATTTAGCAAACTTTTTTTTTAAACAATCAATAAGTAAGACTGACAGAAAGTTAAACGGAGGTCCCGAACCTGTACGATGCCAGGTACTCGTTAAAGACCCCTAGGTAACTTCACCTGGATAGGACTCCCACAGTAGAGTCGAGCTCATGCCCACCAGAGCGATGAAAGAGCGCTCTGATATTAGACGATATGGCCTTGTAGATAAAGCCCGGTCATGGGTCACAATAACTAACTAATAAGTAATCAATATGATGTTCGTCATTATTCAATATACAAACAACATCTTAATTATTCGAACTGTTTTAATTTTCATATACAAGAATGCTAACATCAAATTTATACGCTGTATCCTTATGTTGTTCCATTATAATTTTTTGCTGAGACATGTGGACATTTATATTTTTAACGTTAATTTATTTGCATTTTACTTATATTTGAAATCCCAGCGAAAAAATATAATGGAACGAACAACATATAAAAATGTTTTTACATAAAACAAATAAAGAAGGAAAACGTATGTTTTTTAAAAATATTGTTCCAACTTCAGCCACGACTTAACAAATACTGTATTCGTTAAGTCATGGCTGAAAATGGTAGCAATACCGAAAGTACTCTCATATATTTTATATACTTTGTGAAATAGACAATATTTTAAAAAAACATACTATTTTCTTTATATTTTTTATTAATAATGTCTATATATGGAAGAAAAATATAGTCGTTGAAAAATATTTTTTTGTAAATATTGTAATTATGAGCCAAGACGAAGGAGCCCGGCCCTGCCCTCTTCCCTAGCTGGTGAGCTGTCATATTCATTGACACTGAGTGTCGCCACCTCTAGTGTCCCTTTTGTGAAACTTCACTTTATAAAATCTTGTTAGTTTCCTTACCCATTCGCAGAATCTTTGCACGTTTTTTCAGATTGTTAAAGAATTCCTCATCAGAAATTTCAACACTTTTCCGAAAAGGACAGAAAAGATGCATTTCGCATTAAAACGTGATGATGGTGATCATTATGAAGCCTTCCTACTTTTTACTTTCCCAGTTATATGAAGTATAGGGGGTGTTATGTAATCGGTCAGAAATTTGATCTTGTGTTTTTAGCAGAATTTCATGTTTCACCCCTGAAAATGAGAAAAATATGTCTGTTTATCGGTGTACACGATAGCTCCCAATAGAATGAATGTATCGACATGAACTATTATATGTGTATTCAGAACCATCCAGGACGACACCCATTGATTTCCAGCCAAATCGGCAGAAAGGGGAAGGGGATTAGGAGGACACAAAAGTTCTAGTAACTGCCGTTGTAATGAATGTACACAGAGAAAAATATATTCTTGCGGCAAGAATAATAATATTCTTGTGACAAGAAAAAATGTTCTTGCGGCAAAGGAAATTTCTCCTTGCGGCAAAAAAGTTGTATTCTGAATTTTGTGTCGGTGATAGGGAACAGTAGACACCAGTCGGTGATAGGGTATAGTAAACACCACTAGGTGATTCTCTCGATAAGAATAGAGTTTTACTACCCAAGTTATATAAAGTATGGAGGATTTTTTTAAATTTAATTCTGTAAGAAGATAATGTCAAGAAGATACCTTCTTGCCGCAAGAATATAGTTTTCTACGTGTATCGACACAGAACATCTATAAATTTTCCTCGGGATCGGCTGAAGGGAAGGGGGACCAGCGGAGGGGGGGGGGGGGAGGGGAGGGGGTGGGAGCTCGATTTAAAAACCCTAATAACCAAATAGTTCAAAATTCAAATGGTCGATTGGTTTTGGAGGGAGAATAAAAACTGAATTAACTAATTCTGGGGAGGTACATTGATTCATTGGTTCACCGACAACTTTTTTGAGATGTGTTGGAAACAGAACTCATGTGGTCTTCCAAGCGATGTTGCTATAAACTATTCCGACTGTATTAGACTAAATACAATGATATGATAGAGACCTACTCGTATATATCTCAAGTAGGTACGTTACGTTACGTGTATGTTGCCAGACTTGATCCTATCTACTTTTTGTACCGTACTCCGTACCCCGTACTACCATTGCTCGCCTCAGGTAGCTCCAAACCAAAACCGGATTTGAACCTTGTCTTCTTGTTTTTTTTTATCTTTGCCGTTCTCAATGTAAGTGATGTATGCGAAACGAGCATATGTTTGTTACCTCCGGTACAAAAAAAAACATGTCTGACTAGTTTTTACTGCTTTGATGAACCTATGAGAGAATCTTCATATTCTAATTTTGTGATTAACACAATGAATTCGTTATAACCTTCGCCGTATTCTTCTGACTATATAACGACGGTTTACAACCTTTTTCGGCCACCCAACTAAATCGTCAAGTATACAAAGTAGAGGGGAAGTTATGTAATCTGTCAAAAATTTGATGCGGAGTTTTCAACGGAATTTCATGTTTTCCGACCTCCAGATTCCAAATAAGAAACAAAATCTTTCTGTCTGTGTGTGTGTGTTTGTGGACACGATAACTCCCGAAATAATAAATGTATCGACACGAAATTTTATATGTGAATCCAGAAACTTCTAAAGACTACTCTTATTGAATTTCAGTAAAATCTGTCAAAGCAAAACGGGTTCATAGGATGATATTATGGTGAATGTTTCAGTAGGTCTTAGTAATCAGGTGAGCGCTTAAGCTGGTTTCTGTATAAATCCGTTAAAATCTTACAGACTTGTTCGAATGACATATAATCTTCTGAAAATCAGAAACGATATTTGTCGTTTCTATATAGTTCGTCTGACTGTTTTGATACCACGACTCGGTACGCCATGAGTGATTTTTGACGCTCAATTTACTGGGTTCTTTTTTTTTTATGTTCGGTTTCAGTCATCACAAAAATGTTAGATTTACACCATATGACCAGTAATTAAACTAATTTTTTTTTTAATAATGAGAAAAAATTAGATTTTTACAATTTTTTAAAAATATTTTCCTTAATACTAACTTGGTTTTTGTTTGTATTTGTTTTTCAGGGGATCAGGAGGGGGCGGAAGTGGAGGTTCCATCCTGAGCTCTCAGCTGAAGGGAGCCAACGGAGTCAATAGCTTAGAACCTTTGTCTGAGATCCAGGGATTGTTCTTGGGTGGCGGAGGAGGCAGTAGTGGAGGTGGTGAGGAAGTGAAAAGAGAACCGGAGGACCTGAGTCATCATCCGAAGGAGAAGGACCATGGACACAAGGTGAGACATTAGCTAGCCTATGGGAAGGGGATATGCCATAATAGGGAAGAGGTAGGAGCCTGGAGCCTTTCTTATCCTGGGATTGTTCCTAGAAAGTGAAGGGAGAGTTTGTGCCCGTCAGCCCTAGTGACTGCCCCGATGGGACGAAACCTTGCTATTGGGTTCTTCTTACTACTTAACGTATCCGTTGAAGTAATAATACAGGGAGGTTTATCAATTTTTAACACTTCGAAGGCAACATCAAGAATTTCAGTTAGTTTGAATTTTTCCCCTGATCTGTACTATGTTCCTTAACCTAGATTCGAACTATCAGATTTATAGACCTCATGGAAGTGTCTCGGAATTAGATAAGTTTGTGCCCGGCTTCTGCCTATGAGACTTTTGACTACAAGCTCTGTTCCTCTCTATTGCAGGTGGTGCTAGTGACCTCGGGAACAGGACATCAGGATCTGGTGGTGGATGTTGTCAACAACAACAACACCAGCTCCGGAGCCTCCATCAAGGACGAGTTTGTCGGATCTCCGGGTCAGAGCCGGGCATCTTCCACCTCCTCTCTGATGGGGCAGGATACCACCCCGATAGAGATCATTTCTGGGGAGGGTCTCAAGTCAGGACTCGGCTACGGAGCACACATCTTCGGAGGTCAGCAGGGTAGCGGGTCACCCTCCCCCATCCCTTACACCCAGCATCAGTACCACCCAACCCAGGTAGGGACGGCATCATTCTTCTAATAACTTAGATTGGAGGCGGGAGCATTCTTATTCTGATCAGATGTTCCCCTCCTTCTCCTTTTGAACTTGTGAAAGTATGCATTGGTACAGGAAACTAGTGACTTTCTCAAGTTCAAAACGCTGCATTTCCGCTCTAATTCATCCAACTAACGTTTTTATCATTTCATATGAAAGCCAATTAAATTTTGCAAATCATATGCACCTAACATATTTCTGCATGGTACTTAACATTTTCTGCAGGGAGAGATATTGTGAAACACTTAATAAAAAAAAATATAACATATCATAAAATAGTGTGAACCTTCAAATATTATCAATATATATACTCCTATTCAATAAAATATAGTATATCATTATATAACAATGCATAATGCGTAATAAAATTTAAAAAAATTAATAACAATAACACAGAAGTGTAAGCGAAAAGTCAATAAAATAAATATTATTCGATTCATTCTCTTATTCGTTATTAATATTGGTTATTTGATGTTTTTTATTATTTTTTTAATTTTATAAAAACAATGAGATGTTATTTGATAACAACTCTATGAAAATTTCTGATATTTCAAAGTATCGATTGCCACCAGAACAAATTATATCGGATAAATCTTTTTCAAAAAATCCTAAAATCGACTTTTTTGCATTCTTTTTGTGTAAACGAAAAAACCGCTGAACCGAATTTGATAAAATTTATTTCGCTTTATACTGACGTTGATACGCTTCGAGAGACTTATACATCCTTATTTTCAAAAATAGTGTAAAACTACTGTAAGTAACGTTGAAACATAAAATATGTTGAAAATGTTGATTTATATTTTCGGATCCATTACCATATCTTCTCTATATGCTGGGAAATTGATACAAATGGAACCGATGTAACACAAGAATTTTATAAACACCATTTTGAAAGGCCGTCATCTTGAAGTACCTATGTATATAGTACAGTTTGGAGTAGAACATTATACTATATCTAGTTGGTTTGTTCTGTCCTCAGGGTAGTTCGGGCTACGTCAGTTCCCGTGCCCCCGCCTTCCCGGAGCCTTATTACCGAGAGTACTTCAGTGAGCAGTCCTATGGAGCCCAGCTGCGTCAGGTGCCCTCCTTCGGAGAACCTGGAGACCCCGGTGCCACGACCGCCTCCTTCGTGGAGCGCTATGTTCGACAGTCGGCCTACCACAACAAGGGAGTCATAGCTGCTGCAGGTCTAACGGTGGACCTTCCATCGCCGGACAGCGGGATCGGAGCAGATGCCATCACTCCCAGAGACCAAGCTGCCATTCAACAGGTAATACACTCATCTACCTTAGAGATAGTATTTTAGTTCATCGCCTATTAGATAATAGATGATCTGTTCCATTGCAAAAACCTGGTCGGTGAATCACCCGTTATGTACTTCCCCAGCACGAATTAATCAATTATATTTTCGCTCTCTCTCCAAAGCCAATCGACCATTTGGGCTAAAACTCAATATTTGACTTATATAGTAGTTTTTGAATTCTCATACTAAATTTTGTGTCGATAAGTTCATTATCTGGGCAGTTTGTGGGGTGTTTTAGTTGAGCACCCCTTCTTTTGACCCCCCCTTCCCTTCAACCCATTCTGTCATCATCATCGGCGCTTCAGCTCTATTCGAGACTTGGCCTCCTCCAGAGACTTCCCCCAAAGTTTCCTGTCCAGCGCAAGAGTTCTCCAGTTTTGCATCCGAAGGTTCCTTGCATCCCCATCGACTGCGTCCATCCATCTCTTCCTGGGTCTTCCTCGTCCTCTGTTTCCCTCCGCGATCACTAGCATCAGTCTTCGTGGGGGTTCAGCCTCCTGCATCCTCTGCACATGGCCTGCCCATCGACCGATTCTGTGGAAAGTTGATTGGTCCCAGCAGGGGGTTTGAATTTAAATTATGAAATTTCATATCTGTTCCTATCCTCCCCTTCGGTTGATTTAGCTGAAAATTAACAGGTATAATATAGATATATTAAAATACATATGAAATTTCGTGTCAAAACGTTCATGACAACTGCAGTTATTAGAGTTTTTGTGTTAAGCCTCCCCCCCTAATCTCCCCCTTCCCTTTGGTGTATTTGGCTGAAACTCCTATCTCTTAACCGGGTTATTCTCGTGATGATGAAAATGTTTAAATTAAAAATTTTAAAATTAACATTACGAGCAATGAACGAATGAATGGCGTAATTTTCTAATGAAGTTACTTTTTATCTCACAGGAAGAGATGAATGAGTGGAGAGGAAAAAGTGGAGTAAAATTCCAGTAAAAGTAAGGTTTTATTAATGAATGAATATTTCTCAGCTGGATTCTCGTCATCATTTAACCTCATTAGCCTACATTTTCAAAGAAAAACATCCGTGTTTATGAAAGCCTTTGGATTAACCGTGATTTTCTTTTAACTAAGTACCCTCATCATTACTCCGGTTAATCGGAAGTAGATTGTGTTCATTTTTTTGTGAAATCAATTGAAAAATAATTATTATTCTAGGACTTCAATACTTTAAGAATAATAACATAAGAAATAAACAAAATAATACAAGTATCAGCCAACTGAGATAGAATAAAAATAGAAAAAGAAAAGGAGCTTCTAAGAATTAACTGAACAAACAATAATTGTTGATGTCGAGCAATTTAAACAATGAAAATAATCTAAAGAAAAATCCATGAAAACAAAGTAATAATAATAATGAGTAATTATAAAGAAAAACAGAGGTCAGAGAGATTATCAGGATCATATTTGAAATATGTGTTAAGAAGTGATAACCAAGTTATGTTCCAACTGGGCAGATGAAACTGTAGAGTAACAATCTATCCAGTGGAGTGAGAGACTTATAGGAAGACGAGAACTATCCCATAGAATCTTAGGTTTGCTGAGTTAGGAGATACCAGATAAGTAGGGATTTAAATGAAAGAAGAGTAGGAACATGACGAATCTGGAGAAGGAGTTAGTCTGGATAAGGAAGGAGTTGTGGTAGGTTGTTGTCCTGTGGGAAGGGAGGAAAGATCCAGATGGGATAGGCTATATTTCAAAAACTTATTTGTTCAATTTTATTATTTAAAAAATTAATTAAAACAGCAGCGAAAGGGCCTATATCCATTTTTTTTTTTTTTTTTTTTTTTTTTGAGAGAGAGAGATTGTGTTTTTGTACTAGAATGTTCACCACATCAATAGAAAATGGCAAAATATGCCAAAAAGGTTGTGGAGGGAGCCTCATTACCAGATAATCAATGAAGAAGTCAAGGCTAACCTCACACCGGTCCAGACCGTAGAACAGGTCGGGTTTCCATACCTCAGAGAGAGGCTAGCTCCACATGCATTGATCTTTAGTTATAGATTAAAATTAAAGAATACAAATTGTTGCCTTCAATTACATCTAACAAAAGCAGCAGAGTGAGCCACTCACCTTTTGCTATCAAAACTAGAAAAACTTACGTTTTCGTCCATGAGTCTGTATTTCTCTCCTCTTCTACGACAAACTTTTGAGCCGTGAAAACTGCTTATCCGACAAGGATGAAATTTTGCATGATGTAGTAATAGTACACATACTGCAAAACAGAAAACATTTTAAATAAAGAAAATTGCCTGTATTATTAATTGTTAACCAATTTGGTTTAAAATACTTTTTTTTTTATCAAATCATGGTCAACGTTTTTGGTTCAATTTGTACACCGGTACATTAGATTCAACCGCGTTAAAATAATGCTGCTGACACGGAATTTTGTCTCTCCAAATTTTAGATAAAACGGGAGTTATCGTAAAACATGAAATTCCGTTGAAAACTGAGGAACACATTTCTGATCGATTACTTCGTAAAGCTTGGGAAGTAAAACTTACAATATCAACAATTATCTCAAAGTATATTTTCTATAGTTTTTTCCACACAAATTTTCAATTACGTCACTAAAATCGAAAACGAAACAGTTATATTGTCTAATTCCACAAAAATAAATACATGAAGTATACCACCGGTTTCTTGACCTGACATACGCCATCGTCAGCACGAAGTTTAAAAGTGAAGTGGACTTACAACTTTCGTCAGGACCCAGGTTTCATTCGGATTAGTGACGACCGGTCTCAGGACTGTTTTGGAATATAATATATTAGTATTTTTTTTAAAATTTACGTTATGCTTTTGAACCCATCATCTGACAGAAGTATATTATAATAAAAATAATTATAAAATAATAATTACATATTTTTCTTGGACGGAGAAAGATTATATTATAATAGAATTATAATAAAGTATATTATAGTGTTTCATTCAATTTATTTAATTTGAGTCACAGAAGGTTGTGACTCAAGCCCGGGCCTTAACTACGAGGTCATATCATCTACTATCAGAGCGCTCTTTCGTCGCTCTAGTGGACATGAGCCCGACTCTACAGTGGGAGTCCTAAATTTTGCCTACAAGTTTGCCTACCCTAAATTTTTATTTACTTAATGTAGGGGTCTTTATCGACTACCTACCTGACATCGTACATGCTCGGAACCATCGCTTAACGTCTCATCCGAAGGATGGCATGCTTAAAGTTTTGTTCACCTCCCAGATATAAACCTAAGGGCCTCGGCCTGGTTTCGAACCCGGGATCTTGAGCTCAAGACTAGCATGCTACATCTGAGCTACCAGCGCCCTCACCAGATTAGCGTCTTACTTCTATATGTACTGCTTCTGTTACTTAGTAAAGACTGAGTTTCGTATCTCTCTTTGCATCTGCATTTAAATAATATAAAAAAATACAGATATCTTCAAATAAAATGTATCCTGTTTGTATTGTAAGGACAGGAAGAGAAATTTTTTTGCTGACCTTTTAAAAAAACATGTCGGAGATTTTTCAAGTTTTCTCTTATTTTACATTTGATTAATTAAAATAAATGCATAGAAAATAATCATTGATTATCTTATATGCTAATGAAGAGAAAATCAGAACGATTTAAAAAAAAAAAAAAAAAAGTGGAGAACGAAATTATAATAATAAAATTTGAAAATAGGGGGATTTTTAATCCGTAGCGTGTCAACCTCATGGCCCTAACGGTCAAGAAAAATGTTATGTGAGTTCCCGTTAGACAGCCTGTCGAGAATTTAAAAATGCGTAATGGCGTCCAGTTTTTTTTTTCTCTCTCTCTTCTCATTGACCGAGCGAAAATCTCTTATTTTGACACGCCTAGAAAAGTGGTCGATGTATCTCCGCTTTTGTACTTGCCCAGCATGAAGTCGAGCCCCTCTTCCCTGGTCCCCCCAACTTCCGCCCTTTTGGCATTTTGAATCCAAATATAAAATTTCATGTCCATAAATTCATTCCATGGGCAGTTATTGGGATTTTTGAGTTGAGCCTCACTCCGATCCCCCCTCCCCTTCTGTTGATTAAGCTGAAAATAGATATGTGTTGTCTTTATAGGGATTTAAATTTACAAATGAAATTTCGTGTCAATACATTCATTACGTCAGTTATTAAAGTTTTGTGTTAAGCTCCCCCCATATCTACCCTTTTCCATTGGTCTCTATATTTTGACAGCAAAAGAAGCAACTAACTTCTGCGAACAACATATAACAACGAGTGGTCGATGAATCACCAGCAATAAGGTGTCTCTGTGTCCATCACCAATCGACCGTTTTAATCAATATTTGACTTTTGTTCTTGCATGTCTGAATCCACATACTAGATTTTGTATCAATTCATTCATTACATCGGCAGTATTAGTAATTTCAGTTAAGACTCCCTATCTCCTCTTTTCCTTCGGCGGATTTGGCTAAAAAATCAATAGGTGTCGTCATTATGTGGTTCTGAATACACATATAAAACGTCGTTTTGAAACTCATTATTTTAGATGTATCCTACATTTACGCGAGAAGGGTTAGCCCTATCGAAATAATGGTTCTTACCAAAATTGTTCCTTATTAAATTTCCAATCGCTGATTGGAACAATCGCAACAAAGTTATAGCGCCCAAAGATTGTTAAATAAATTTACGTAGGAAATATTTTAATGTAATGTTTAAATTTTTATCAAAGGAACGAACTATTTTATATTTTTTTATTACTGGTAGTTTTTTATTAAAAAATAAAAAATTATGTGGTCATTACAGGACTTCCTTCTATTAACCACTTTCGTGCAGATCACTCTCTCTCCCTCTCTCCTCTTTTTTTTTTATTTTTATTTTTTTTATTTATTAATTTTTTTTTTTTATTTGATATATTTACAATCAGTTAAAATAGAACCACGAGTAAATTTGATAACAGTGAGTATAAAAAATATAAAATAATAAATGGCAATATAAACAAAATAAGAAAAAATAAAATAATAGTAATATATATATAAACATAATAGTAATATACATATAAACAAAATAATAATTACAAAATAAAGAAATATAAATAGTAAGACTAAATTAAATAAATGTGAAAAAAGTAAAATACATAAAGAAATCATAAAACAAAATACGGAAAAGTATGTACAAAATACATAAAGAAATCATAAAACAAAATACGGAAAAGTATGTACAAAATAATATGATAAATCATAAGAAAAATCACTCTTCCGCTCAAAAACTTCAATAACTGCCGTTGTAATGAATGTATCGACACGTAATGTCATATGTGAATTCAAAAATCTCATAAGGACGACACTCATTAATTTTCAGCTGAATCGGCAGAAGAGAAGGGGGGATCAGGGGGGGGGGGGGGGGGGGGGGGGGGGCTCAATTCAAAAACCCTAATAACTGTCAATATAATGTATTTATCTATACAAAATTTAGTGTGAGGTTTTAGGAGCCCCTATGTAAGTCAACTGTTTAATATTAGCGCAAACGGTCGTCTGGTTTTGGAGGGGGAGCGAAACGTTAATTGGTTAATTCGTTCTGGGGAAGTACATTGCCGGTGATTCACCGACCAATTTTCATTTTACAAACTCATTGGAAGTGATGTTGAACAAATGATTTGGATAAGTTAAATATAATAAATAATTAAGTATAGATGTTATTTAAGCAGGATATCTATCATCTTTAACCTGAAAACACAGTATTTATTTAACTGAATATAATCTGTTTCCCATATTATTTTTGCCACATCGATTTATGGCTGGGCTATTTATCGTGTCTGACTTTTACTTTGTGCACAATTTCAGTAATATAGCTTCAATTGTTTGCAAAATATGAGGGGAAAACTGAGAGACTAGTAATGATGGCATGAGCCCTGTAATTCAACAAGAGGTAGAGATTTTTAAAATTACAAATCCAAAATACTATAATTTCTCCTTTCCACTTCTCATATTGAAGCTATTGTGTTGTTTTAGTTGCCCAGGTATACCAAGTATAGGGACAGTTATGTAACCGGTTCCATGTTGAGAATCACCTCCATCACCTGAAGTTTTCCGAACCCCTGATTCCAAAAATGAAAAAAAACAAAACAATTTCCTATATGTGTATTTATGAACACAATAACTAACGGAATGAATGGAATGGAACTACACCAAATTTTATCAGCGTATTCAGAAACCCATCAGGATGACACCTTTTGATTTTCAGCCAAATCGGCCAAAGGAAAAAGGGGGATTGGATGGTGGGGCTTAACTCAAATATTATAATAACTGCCGATGTAATGAATATTTTGACATACCATTTAGTGTATGATTAAGAAATCCCTTTAGAAGTCAACTATTGATTAAAACGGTCGGAGAGTGAAAACTTCGTTGATTAATTCGTGCTGGGGAAGTTGCACCTGATTCACCCATCACTTTTTTTTCTGTTTTGTTCTCAGAAGTCAGTTTCTGAAAAAAATATAGCCGTTTTAATGAATGTATCGACATGAAATTATATATTTTAATTCAAAACCCCATAAGGATGGTACCTACTAATGTTCTACGAAATCGGTCGAAGGGAAGGGCAGGCTCACAGAAGAAGAGGAGCTCGGCTTAAATATCCGAATAACTGCCGATGTAATGAATGTATCGATGCAAAATTTAGTATGAGGACTCAGAAGCCATCATTTAGGTAAGTCAAATATTGAGTTTTAGCCCAAAGGGTCGATTGGCTTTGAAGGGAAATACTTAGCCGATGATTCACATTTTTCATTTTGTTACCTGTGAAAAAGAGTTGTTCAGAGGAAATTATTTAATCAAAAAATTTCGTGTTTTCCCATTTCCCCTGAATCCAAAAACAGACAAATTTCCTGTCTGTGAAAATGTTAATTTCCGGTATAGTGGATTATATAGGCACGAAATTTCATATGCGTAATCAGAACCCAGTAAAGACGGCACTTATTGGTTTTCAGTCAAATGGGTCAAAGGGAAGGGGGAGATTAGGGCAGGGCTAAACTCAAAGACCATGTAAAAAAATCTTTAAAAAACTTATCAAAAATATAATTTTACGCGGAGTCCCCAGTATATTTATTAAGTCAGAATTTAAACATTCCCAATAATAAGAGGCAGGAAATAAATTTAAAATAATTCTAATTGGCTCGGAAAAATTTGCATGGTTGATCATTTTCAATTAATCTGCAACATTTTATATAGGTAGTTTTTTTTGTTGCTTTTTTTTTTTTTATTACAAATTGCTTTAAAATGCTAATAATGTCCCCGACTCATTTATTAGTGACAAAACAAAAACTCGAACAATTTATCTTAATTCATTAACAGCAGTTAAGCCTATATTTTCGAACTTTGATCAATTTTACAATAAACTAACTTCGGTACCCGGCGTTGCTGAGGAATGTCACCATTTTTCGTGCTATTTCGCTCTCTACCAGTGGAAAGTTATATTGTATATTATATGTATGAGTTATAATGTATACCTACTATATATATGAGTTATAATGTATACTACATATATATGAGTTATAATGTATAATATATGTATGAGTCCTAAAAGCTCCATCATAAAAAGAAAGGTTATGAATTTCCCGGGCAACGTTGGTAACAAAGCTAGTCATGAAAATAAATGTATTACCGTAAAATAAACAGAAAGTCTTCGGTGAATCATCGATAGTGTACTTCCCCAGCTCGGATTATTTGTAATCAACTAAGTTTTCACACTTTCTTTAAACTCTTTTACTCACGAAAACTCCTCATAGAATGAATTTATCATGACAACATTATATATGTGTATCTAGAACCCCATAAAGACGATATCTAATGATTTTCAGTCAAATCGGTCTATGCTAAAGGGTGGATTAGGGGAGAGTTTAACACAAAAATTGAAATAACTGCCGATGTAATGAAAATATTAACACGAAATTTAGTATGATTCAAAAGTCTTTGTGGAAATCAACTATTGATTAAAACGGTCTATTGGTCTTAGAGGGAGAGCGAAAACTTAGCTAATTATATTCCTACTGGGGCAGTACATTGCAGGTGATTCACCGACCACTTTTTGTTCCAGGAATCCAATAAGCGTAAGAAAAAAAAAAATACACAAAATTTTATCATGATTACGTAACTTGCCCAATGGAAAAGTAAAAATGAAGTTCGTAAATAAATGTAATAATAACCAAACATGGAAACCTGAACCTTATGAAAAAGTCTCACTTCCTTAATATCGGTTCTTATATAAAGCTCTTTTTTACTCATTTTTTTTTTGACTTGATCAAAAAAAAAAAAGTGGGATATTACTCAATTTTTGATGGAGAAAGTAATTTTTAAAAATCGTCACCGGTGAATCACCGGTAATGCACTTCCCCAGCACGCGTTTCCACTCTTCCTCTAAACTGTTTTCATCTTCGGTGAATTTGGCTGTGATTTAATGGATGTCTTATCCTGGGACTTCTAATTTCATATCTTTACCATTGCATATCGGTACGTTTACCACATTAGAATGGCAGTTATTTGGGTTGTTGGGTAGATCTCTTCTTCCTTTTGGTCGTTAAGGCTGAAAATCAGTAAATGTCATCTTCATCTGGTTTTAGATGAACATATGTCATTTCGTGGAGACACGTTCGTCATATCTTCTGGACAAACGTATAACGTTTCGTGTTGATACATTCATTCAAGCCTTCAGCACAGAGATTGCGTGCTTGCTCAAGATTGCGGACTCGAAACCCTTGGATTTTTTGTTATTTCGGAGAAAAAAAAAATTGACTACTCTGTCCTGCGAATGGGGCGTTATGCGACGGTCGCGAGCTTATGCAATATAAAAAATAATAAGTGTCATCCTTATGGAGTTTTCAATTTAAATACAAAATTCCATGTCGATACATTCATTACATCGTCAGTTGTTGGGGTTTTAGAGTTGAGCCTCCGTCCTCGTTTCACTGAAAATCCGTATATGTGTATTCATAAGCCTTAAGGACGACACCTATTGATTGCCTGCCAAATCGGCCAAAGGGAAGGAGGGGATAAGAGGGAGGCTTAACATAAAAACCCAATAACTGCCGATGTAATGAATATATCGACATGAAATTTTATATTTAAATTCAAGGATGGCACCCATTTCGCGAATTTTCCGTCGAAAGGAAGAGGGGGACCAGAGACAAGGAACTTGAATTGAATGCCTTAAAAACTAAACGTAATGAATAAATTCTTACTGGGGAAGTACATAGCCGGAGATTCACCGACGACTTTTCTTATTAAAAATTATTTATATTACCTCACTGTATTCCCTGAGGTTGCACGGACAGTCACTATCGTTCGCTTAACAATTTTTTTGGCTAGCAAACAAATATAAGGTTCATCTTAATAACACCCTTATAAAATCTAGTAAATCTTAGAGATTTTTTTTTATTGCTGAAATGACTTATGTTACATTTTGCTGTAGAACCGCATAAAACTAGTCCAGGGTCTGCACCTAATGCGGCCCCCCATGCCCCCTTCTGGTACCACGGGGATGTAAAAACTTAAATTTTTAAAATAAAAAATGGATTTATCTGATTTAAAAAACAAATTCACAGTCTATCGAGTAATGAGCCTGGATATAACTTATGTCGAAGGGAGAACGGAATAGGTGAGATGTGGGACTGTAGGGAGGGAGGCTTGGGGCTCTCCTGGCCTCAGATGGATCATCTTCCTGGCTGGACTCTCGTTTCTACTTGTCGTTGCAGATGGTATGATGTCATGTCCTCGGATGATCTTGAATGAATGGAGGGGAAGTGTTGATTTCTGAGTTGAGTCCTGGTTGTAAAATAGCTAGCCAATCACTGTCCAGGGATGATGGTGACATGAACTCCTTGGGAAATAAAACTGGGTCGGCTAGAGTTCACCATTTAGCATATTGTTATGAAGTTCTAAGAGTTTAATTTTTAAAATAATATTTTTTTTTTTTTCAGTCGTTCGACTATACAGAGATCTGTGGAAGCACGCCACTTCTGGGAGAAAATCCTAGAAACAGCTCGCCGGGTTCCCGAACACGACCTTGGCACGACTTTGGACGACAGAACGATGCTGACAAAATACAGATACCTAAAGTGTAAGTAGGCTCTTTTATTTAGCTAAGTCCGTCCAGAATGTGCTAACATGTACCAATTAAGGTTTCCGTCACCAGTTTCCTTAGGTGCAAGTACGATCCAGTAGATATTTTGAATAGATATTGCAGACTAGCGAAACTGTCAACAGTGGACAAGTGGCGTAAATTCAGCAAATCTATTGTCTTCAATATAAATGGCTAGTCTCATTTTGTGTTACTTGCCCAACTATACCAAGTACGGCGGATGTTATGCTGAATTTTGCGGAGTTTTCAATGAAATTTCATGTTTCCCGACCTCCAGATTTGAAAAATTAAAAACGAGTGAAAACAATGTCTGTGTGTGTTTCTGTGAACACGATAGATAACTCATAAATGAATGTATCGACATTTATATGTGTATCCAGAACCCTCTAAGGACGACATCTATTGATTTGCAGGCAAATCAGCTGAAGGGATGGGGGAGATTAGGGGGAACACTAGACAAAACTCTAATAACTGCCGTTATTATAATGAATGTATCGACCTGGAGTTTCATATGTTTATTCAAAGCCCTAGACGGATGTCACCTATCAATTTTCAGAAGAATCAATAAGAAGGGGGGATCAGAGATAAAATTTAGTATGAGAACTCAGAAACAACTAATGTCAAATATTGAGTTGTAGACCAAACGGTCGTTTGGCTTTGGAGGGAGAACGAAAACGATATTGATTAGTTCGTGCTGGGGAAGTACATAGCCGGTGATTCACCGATGACTTGTATTTGTTTGATATAGATCTTCCCATCAAGGAAATCAAAAATTTGAAGTATACTGGTGACATTTTTATATTGTCCGCTAACGTGTTGGATTCTTAAATCTGCTTCAAGCAGTTCCCTCATCTCAAGATGCCGGATTCGCCTCCAGCGAAATTCTTTCTTCTTTAAAGTTAGCTTATCTGTTGTTACGTTACGATAAAATGCTTTATAGTCTACATATGGCTTAAAGGCTTAAAAGGCTATCACCTTCTCTGAAATGGGGATCTCATCTATTTAGAATCATATCGACGAAATATTTGATATTATCCACTGAAATCTTCAATTATGACTACTTTCAATCATGAAATATATACAATTTTTCATGAGGTCATTGATCCAAAGATCTACTAGTATATCGATATTTTAAATGTATCGATATATCGTGTCCATCCTAACTAACAGGTAGAATGTGATGTAGTGTGCTGTGAATGGCCGAGAGAAGGCCACTAAAATGTTCCTCTCCGAGGCCCCCATTAATAAAGCTGCCCAGATAAACCTTTCTACTATATCTTACTTTAATGGACTCCTCAGACCACAACACCCCTACTTTTTTTTTTTGCTTTTATTAAAACATTTTTTTGAAAAAAAAAAAAAAGATTTCATCTCTCCGACACACAATTTCCCAAACATTTATTCAAACTCTGTTAAAAAAATCCTTTGAAACAATGTACATTTTCAGTTATAGACATGAATAAAAGTCGTCGGTGAATCACCGGCAATTTCCTTCCCACAACGAATTAATCAATTAACCGTTTGCGCTAATATTAAATAGTTGATTTACAAAGGGGCTCCTAAATCCTCATACTAAATTTTGTGTCGATAAATTCTTTACATTGGCCCTTAACTAGATTTTTTAAATTAAGCCCTCTCCCCTGAACTCCCCCTTCCCTTCGGTCGATATTGCTGAAATTTGACAGGTTATGTCATCATTGGGTTTTGACATTAAATATGAAATTTCATGTCGATACATTTATTACATCGGCAGTTATTGGGGTTTTCGAGTTGAGCCCTCTCTGATCTCCCTTCCTTTCTGCCGATTCCGCTAGAAATTGATAAGTACATAATAACTTATGGGATTTTAAATTCAAATATGAAATTTTGTGATGATAGATTCATTACAACGGCAGTTATTAAAGCTTTTGAGTTTAGCCTCCCCCTTAATCCTCTTTCCCTTCAGCCGATTCGACTGAAAATGAATAAGTGTTGTCCTTGAAAGGTTGTGGAAACAAATATATAAAATTTCGTGTCGAAACATTCATTCTAATTATCGTGTTCACAGACACACGGATTTTTTTTATTCATATTTGGAATCTGTATATCGGAATCTATAGAAATTCTGTTGAAAACTTCTCATCGATTTTTTGACCGATTTTAGAACTCCCTTTAGGGGCTGGCGACTTTCAGCAATAATTGATGTGCCGAGGCAAAAGTATCAGATCTCAAGGAGAGGATTTAGAAGGAGACCAAGGAAATAGTTTTGTAATAATATGTTTTTCGTAACAATTCCTAGAAGTTTTGTGTCTTCCCTCATAGATCTTGACTACCTGTGGTTTGGTTTCTCTAGGAATTGGTCTAGAGCCGGCTGTTGGCTGTTATTTATGTAGATCTGAAGTCTCCACACTAATCCCTATAACGGTGTATCCCCCCCCTCAAATCTTCCAATTAAAGTCCCCCCTCTCTCTTCAGTTCCCAAAAAGGTCTCTCCCAACAGACTACAGACTACAGGCTAGCTAACATATCTAATTGGCCGTGGACACTCAGCCTCCTATCTTGGTTATTAATGGGCGGGAGGTCTCGCGGCCACTCTCTCCCAGCCCCACCTCTCCTGTCCCCTTTTGTCCCTACTATCTAAACACTCAGTTATTTTTCTTCTCTGATCTCTTCCCAAACATTCAACATCATTAACCGTTTTTTCTTATAATTGGACTTTTGTTTAATTTCCTTTAGACGCATTCCGGAGTGTATGTAACAACCATGGGCGCAATGTATCTGACAAATACATGTTAGGGTTTTAATAAATAAAAACATTGATACATTATTACCTCCCCAGCTATATGAAATTTCATGTTTTCTCACCTCCTGATTCCAAAAATGAAAAAAACATTTTCTGTCTGTCTGTGTGTTTGTGTTCTATGAACACGATAGATAACTCCCGATATAATGAATGTATCAACCCAAAATGTTATATATGCATCCACATCCCATAACAACAACACTTATTGATTTTCAGCCAAATCGGCCAAAGTTAAAGGGTGGATTAGGGGAGGGCTTAACACAAAACTCTAATAACTCCCATTATAATGGATGTATTGACACGGAATTTCATATGTACATTCAAAGCCCTTTAAGTAAAACACCTATTAATTTTTACCGGAATCAGGTGATGATGATGGGGGAGTCAGAGGGGCGCTAAACTCAAAAATCACAATAACTACCGATGTAATGAATGTATCGACTTGAAATTTTATATTTAAATTCAATACCCCATAAGGATGTCATCTATTAATTAATTTTCCGCGAAATCGGTCTAAGGGGAAGGAGGGACCAGAGAAGGGAGGCTCGACTCAAAAACCCTAATAACTGCCGATGTAATGAATGTATCTACA
Source organism: Aradus depressus (assembly GCA_963662175.1). Taxonomy (NCBI): domain Eukaryota; kingdom Metazoa; phylum Arthropoda; class Insecta; order Hemiptera; family Aradidae; genus Aradus; species Aradus depressus. The sequence continues at coordinate 48,558,516 of OY759218.1, read as the reverse complement.
CAAAATTTAATATGAGCATTCAAAAGTCATTGGATAAGACACTCATTGATATTTAGCTAAATCGGGGGAAAGGGAAATAGAGTTTAGAGGGAGCTTAACTTAACAGTATTAACCAATGAAATGAATATTGACACTTGACACGAAATTTTATATAAGTAGATCCAGTTTTTCAATTTTCAGCCAAATCGCTCAGAGGGAGGGGAGGGGGAAATAGAGAGTAGCGGTTAAATTTATTTAAGGATTGAGAAGTCCCTGAATAAGATGATGGTCAGCCAAATTTACCGAAGACGAAAAAGGTTTGGAAGGAAAGTGGAAACGTACAGTAAAATCCTTTTATAACGATTCCTGATACAACGATTTTTCGGATATAACGATGTAAAACCCGTAGGTATCTAGTTTGGTTTGCTATTTAAAAGTGAAGGAATAAATCCGGATATAACGATGTTAGGTATAACGATATTCCTTATAAAACGATCTAAAACATAAGAAAAAGTTGTTTTTTCATTCCGGTTATAACGATATACAGTAAATATCGTTTATAAGAACATCTATGGGACCTTAAAAACGTCGGTAAAATTCGTTTGTTTAGTTTTTTTTTTAGTAAATAAAATGCATTTTTAGTTTTTGTGACAAATTCGTTTACCGTGCATTTAACTTAATCCTCCACGAAATCGTCATTGCAAGTTAAAAATTTATTAAGAATATTGATCGCTGTAAACATTTCTTTTAAACTCGGGCATGAAAATCGGTCGTCAATATCATTTTCTCCGCCAGAATATGTTGGTTAAATTAATTTTCGTGGAATATTTCTGTTTCAATACGTTATTATAAACGATTTATTTTCCCAGAAATCAATTAAATTTCAGTCACTAAAAGCGATATATCCTTATTAAAGATGTTCTTATAACCAGATTTTTTCTTAGTCCCATTAAATTATATGAAAACCAGCTGGGAACTCGTGACTCCGTTCTTTTAGGCGATACGTTTTTATAACCGGTGTTCTTATAAATGATTTTTACTGTAATATGTATGAACATACGCACATACATACATAATTGGGTAAAACAGTATGAGTTTTGAACGGATGAAAAATACGAACATTATAGAAAAGGGTTTTAAACAGGGTTCTTGTTTACTCTTTCCGAGCACAATGAGTCATTCCATTTCCAAACATACCATTTCCCCCCCTTGTTGAATTTTCTTCGAACTCCCTTCTTCCCTTCTAGTGCGTATATCCCTAGTTTCAGATTAGTCTTTCCTTTGCCTCGTGTCTTCGGAACTTCATAACCTGTAAGCAAAAATTTATACTTGACTGATTTTTTGTGGAAAGTTAATAATATTATATGTAATCATGTGTATACATAATTTATGTATACAGTTACAAATGTATGCAAGTAACTTTTATGTAAATTTTAAAAAGTAAATAAAAATATGTAAACTTTCTCGTTATGATCATTGTAAAACTCCTTTTTTTTTCACTAACAAGCCCATACATTTGTATGTAGGTTTAACAGTTTGGTTCCGGATATAACGATTTCCGGATATAACGATTTATTTTTCTTAGTCCCTTGAATATCGTTATAACCTGATTTTACGTTGATAACAAATAATTCGAGCTGGAGAAGTACCTGTGATTATTTTTTTAAATGATCTGTTTACTGTGTTTTCAGGTACTCTGAGTACGGATTCAAGTACCACCTGGAGACGCCAATATCGACGAACCAACGTCGGGAGGACGACCGGGTCACCTACATCAACAAGGGTCAGTTCTACGGGATCACGATGGAGTACATCCCTGACCCTGACCGACCTCTCAAGGCACAGACAGTCAAGGTGACTTTTTGTTCAGTATACTAGCTGTAGTCAGGCTCAACCGATATTAGTGGAATTTTCAGGATATTTCTAAAACCATTCAATATTAAATTGTGGTAATAAAATAAATAATTAAAATTAAAAACAAATAGTAATAAACAAATAAATATTATCACGTTACCTATAGACATTTTTGTGTGGTCTTCTACTAACTTTTGATTTCTACAGTCGTTTCCGAAAATGGCCCTAATAAAAAAATATAGAAAGTTTGTGACGTGCAATTCAATCTAATGAAAGGTATTTTCTTATTTGACTAATACATTTACTAAGTAATTCCTAAAATTAAATCAGTCTTTTTTCTGCCACTCTCTAATAGGCATATATAATTTAATTTTAAAAAACAGAAAAAACAGTACCTTCTTTCTAGAGTTCATTTTTAAATGTCCACTCTTCCATATCAATCCATTCCTTATGATATTCTTATATGATGCTAATTTATAAAAAAAACGACATTTTCTTTTTACACTTTTTTTATACATTTATGTCTCTATGATACCTAACATTTTTACAGAGATATTGTGAATCACTTGATAAAAATAAATAAAACGTATGTTTTTTTTAAAAATATTGTCTATTTCACAAATAATATATAATATGGGAGTACTTTCGGTATTGCTACCATCTTCAGCCACGACTTGAAGATGGTAGCTGAAGATGGTAGCAATACCGAAAGTACTCCCATATTATATATTATTTGTGAAATAGACAATATTTTTTAAAAACATACGTTTTCTTTATTGTTATTTATGTCTCTATCATCACTGTGATGTCACTTCGTTCATGTCTGTACTTCAACTATCTCGCTTCATGTCTATCACTTTACTGAAACTATAAACACACCACAACTCTAAAACTACCGTTGTTAAGAATGTATTGACATGAAATTTCATATGTATATTCAAAACCCCAAAAGGATATTAATTTCCCGCGAAATCGGTCGTATGGAAGGGGAACCAGAGTAGGGGAGCTCGACTCAGATAATCTAATGTATCGACACAAAATTTAGTATGAGGATTCAGAAGTCAAATATTGAGTTTTAGCCCAAACTGTCGATTAGCATTGGACGGAGAGCGGAAAGGTAATTGATTAATACGAGCTGGGGAAGTACACATCCGGTGATTCACAACTATTTTTTTCTGCGATTTAAAATATTTAGACAGGTGTGGGAAAGTTCGTTCGATAGAATAGGACAAAAAAAATGAAAGAAAGTTGTCATTCAAGAAAATTACTGCCTTCCCCTCTCCACCATCCCCTAATGTTAACATTTTTGGAAACAACCTAATCTATATTTTAAGTTTTGCAATCCTTTAGGTAACCTGTATCCTTAACATAGTCGCCCCAGCGTTACAGAATTACATACTTCCAAATTTATTTATCAAATCAAGATCTCGAAACCCACTATTTTAACAGACAAACAGTTTTTCCATAAACTCAGTTCTTATATATCTATTAAAATTAGTAAAAAAATACATTTTCAAAATATAATTTGTAAATACAGGCTCCTTGTAAAGTCCAAAATTCATTTGCTGAGGACATTTTGGCCCTGCTACATAAATATATTATATAATGTCATAATCCTTTAAATTTATAATGTCAAGAATTTTATTTTATTTTTAATGTCTCCTTATTTTTTTCCCCCGATAAAACCACAAATTTATTTTCTCTGTCTCTTCAGAATTATACTAATTAAAAAATATCTATAATTTATAAGAAATATGTCGTTGCGTGTTGAAGTGTTATGTTTCCTAACGCAAGGAAGCGGCTTCGGCCACATAAATTGTCTTAAAGATTGGCTATTTACATGATTTTGCTGTAGGGAGAAAAAATAAAAGAGAAAAAAAAACATTATATCGCTTTAAGCAGAATTAATAACGATTTCTTGTTAATATATTAAACTAGCTTATGCAAAAAATAAAATGAAAAACGCTTCTGGAAAATTAATAGTTCCTACCTATACTTATTTTATTTAAAAAAAAAAATAGTACTTGTCAGTCAAAAATAAATAGATGTTAGGTTCCTGAGATATTAATGTGTACATTATAATTATGATATTTTAATGGGAGGGGGGTGGGGGGGGGGGGGCAGGGACGGATTTACAATAGAGGCACTCAAGGCACTTGCCCTGGGCGACATGAATTAGGGGGGCAAAATTCCAGATTTTTTTTTTTTTTTAATATTAAAATTGTGTTTTTTTCGAACTTATAAAATTTTTTTAAAAAATGGTTATTTTAAAACTTTAATTTTTAGAAAACGGTTCTTAGAATTTTTTTCTAATTTTAATATGTATTCTGGTATACTAAATACAAAATTTTCCAGTTTAGTTTCGGACTCTATGTATATTGTAAATAAAAAAAAAATATATATATATATATATTTTATCAAATATGACAATTGAAAAATATTGCGAATTATTCCTACGCCCTACGCCATAGTTCAAAATAAATTTCACTATTAAGACATTATTAAGTGTGCATACACCAGAATATGTATTTCTCTTTCCTTAAGTGGGCGGCTGAATAAGTGGGGGGGGGGGGGGGGGGGGGGGGGCTCATAGAATTAAAATGAACAGCTTAATTATGAAGAACGGAAATAAATGAATCTATATAAATAGGAGAATGGATATAATAAAGAATCTATATAAATAGGAGAATGGATATAATAAAGAATCTATATAAATAGGAGAATGGATATAATAAAGAATCTATATAAATAGGAGAATGGATATAATAAAGAATCTATATAAATAGGAGAATGGATATAATAAAGAATCTATATAAATATGAAGAAAAATAAATTAATAAAAGTCGACATTGTATAATACATCAATGGGTGACTATTAAACAGATGGAAGGATTTGTTTGTCTGTGTGTTAGTTACTTATGTCCGGGCTTTACTTCAAGGTCACATCGCCTACTACCAGAGCGCTTTTTCTTTCATCGCTCTGGCGGACATGAGCCCGACTCTACTGTGGGAGTTCTAAATTTTGCTTACCCAAGTTTATTCACGGAGGATAAGGGTCTTTAACAAGTCCCTGACATCTAAAGGCTCCGTAACATCGCTTAACGAACGCCCCATCCGAAGAACAGCATACTCAAGGTTTTTTATACCTACCAGTTAGAAAACCTAAGGGCCTCTGCCGGGTTTCGAACCCGCCATCTTGAGCTCAGAAGGGAAGCATGCAACTCTAAGCTACTGGTGCCCTCAATAACCAATAATGTATTAAATATAAACAGGCAAAGTTAGGATTTGGAGTTTTTTAAATATTTTTCTGCAGCTTGTTAGCTTAACCGTAATTGATAATAGAATGGAAATAGGCGTAATATAAAGTAGTTCATGTTTCATCTGGCACGATCGTTTTTTGGTAACGAAAAAAGAAGCAAATGAAACTCACTTTCTTACCGATGACAGACGTATGTTCATCTCGTGTTAGTTTTGTATAATGGATTTTATATTATCTTTACATGATACGGAAACAGTATTAACAACTAACGGTGGGTTTTCATTTCGTAGTTTTGAAGTTTAAAGTAGTTTTATAGACGCATTAACATTAACTCACTAATGAACAACCAATTGTGTAATGTTTCAAGAGCTTCTTTAGATATGGGTTCCTTAAAAGAGGTTGGATTGTTTTGCCATCACAAGAATATTAGTATCATCCGCAAAGCTATCTACAGCTATAGCTGGTGTCGTTAGTGGTATGCTGATATAGTTGTAGCTGCTGTAATTAGCACTATGTAGATACGGTTTTGTGTGCTGTAGTTAGAACTTTGTAGCTACAGTTATAGGTGATGTAGTTAGAGCTATGCAGCTATAGTTATAGATGCTGTAGTTAGAACTACGTAGTTACAGCTTTGTGTGCTGCAATTAGAGCTTTGCAGCTATAGTTATAAGTGCTGTAGTTAGAACTACTTTGGGTGATGTAGTTAGAGCTATGCAGCTATAGTTATAAGTGCTATAGTTAGAACTACGTAGATACAGCTTTGTGTGCTTTAGTTAGAGCTACTGTAGTTAGCTGTAGAACTAGAGGCGGCAGGTCTCCTTATTCGTTATGTCCGTCACGTTCTCTCAGCTCCCAGCTCCCGGAATGCCAACCTTCTCAGGCTTTTCTTCTGATTAAAACCAAATATCCCCAGTCCGTTTTTCTCCCCCCTTCATGCATTATGGAGTTTCTCCCCCCTGCTTCTAACCAACGTTTTTGGTTAAGCAAATATTTATTTTATTTTATTTTTTTTTTTCTTAAATTTGTTATCGTCCAGTACGTTTTACTTTTAAAGGCTAATAATGAACTTATATTAACTGTTCAAATGCAAGAAGTCGTTGAACTCTGCAATGTAGTCGGTTCTCCGCAAATGTTTTTGTTTGTCTTCAACCTGGTATAACCGGCGTTGCCCTTTGTGTTTTACAACTTTGATACAATGTGCTATTCAATAGTTTTCTTTAAAAAATTTAGCCCCATTCCAGCAGCCCCCCCCCCCAAAAAAAAAAAAAAATTGGGTTCACAAAACAGTCTATTCACTGGACCGGGGCACGTTGAACATTCCCTGAAAATTTCAGAAGTTAAGGTCGAACGGTGTCTGCGCCACTTTGTCATGCCGGTTTCAATTTTTTCGGAATTCCCCGAAACTCCCATGAAACTTCCCATTAAAATAGTTTTTCAATTCAATAATTCTATATTTTTAAATAGTCCTCGTCAAGACCTTTGAATATTTTCCTCAAAAACAAATTCTGGTGCCCTCTCTGAAACTTCAAATATTCCATGTAACCTAACCTTTTTTCAGAGATGGGAATGTTTACGTGGTCGCTATTTTTGATGCCGCTTTGCCTAGATCCTATGAACTGCACCATTTAGGACAAGTTTTCACTATTGAGGTTGGGACGAAGTGAGAATGGGCTTATAGTAGCTCTTTGAGATGCCACTTTGCCCGCATCCTATGAACTATGCGCCCTTTAGGACAACGTGCTACTGTTGAGGTTAGGACAAGCTGGAATAGGACGAAGTGAGACTCCGGAGCTGAGAATGGGCTCATGGTAGCTCTTTGAGACGCCGCTTTGCCCGCATCCTATGAACTATGCGCCCTTTAGGACAACGTGCTACTGTTGAGGTTAGGACAAGCTGGAATAGGACGAAGTGAGACTCCGGAGCTGAGAATGGGCTCATGGTAGCTCTTTGAGACGCCGCTTTGCCCGCATCCTATGAACTATGCGCCCTTTAGGACAACGTGCTACTGTTGAGGTTAGGACAAGCTAGAATAGGACGAAGTGAGACTCCGGAGCTGAGAATGGGCTCATGGTAGCTCTTTGAGATGCCACTTTGCCCGCATCCTATGAACTATGCGCCCTTTAGGACAACGTGCTACTGTTGAGGTTAGGACAAGCTGGAATAGGACGAAGTGAGACTCCGGAGCTGAGAATGGGCTCATGGTAGCTCTTTGAGACGCCGCTTTGCCCGCATCCTATGAACTATGCGCCCTTTAGGACAACGTGCTACTGTTGAGGTTAGGACAAGCTGGAATAGGACGAAGTGAGACTCCGGAGCTGAGAATGGGCTCATGGTAGCTCTTTGAGATGCCACTTTGCCCGCATCCTATGAACTATGCGCCCTTTAGGACAACGTGCTACTGTTGAGGTTAGGACAAGCTGGAATAGGACGAAGTGAGACTCCGGAGCTGAGAATGGGCTCATGGTAGCTCTTTGAGACGCCGCTTTGCCCGCATCCTATGAACTATGCGCCCTTTAGGACAACGTGCTACTGTTGAGGTTAGGACAAGCTGGAATAGGACGAAGTGAGACTCCGGAGCTGAGAATGGGCTCATGGTAGCTCTTTGAGACGCCGCTTTGCCCGCATCCTATGAACTATGCGCCCTTTAGGACAACGTGCTACTGTTGAGGTTAGGACAAGCTGGAATAGGACGAAGTGAGACTCCGGAGCTGAGAATGGGCTCATGGTAGCTCTTTGAGACGCCGCTTTGCCCGCATCCTATGAACTATGCGCCCTTTAGGACAACGTGCTACTGTTGAGGTTAGGACAAGCTGGAATAGGACGAAGTGAGACTCCGGAGCTGAGAATGGGCTCATGGTAGCTCTTTGAGACGCCGCTTTGCCCGCATCCTATGAACTATGCGCCCTTTAGGACAACGTGCTACTGTTGAGGTTAGGACAAGCTGGAATAGGACGAAGTGAGACTCCGGAGCTGAGAATGGGCTCATGGTAGCTCTTTGAGACGCCGCTTTGCCCGCATCCTATGAACTATGCGCCCTTTAGGACAACGTGCTACTGTTGAGGTTAGGACAAGCTGGAATAGGACGAAGTGAGACTCCGGAGCTGAGAATGGGCTCATGGTAGCTCTTTGAGACGCCGCTTTGCCCGCATCCTATGAACTATGCGCCCTTTAGGACAACGTGCTACTGTTGAGGTTAGGACAAGCTGGAATAGGACGAAGTGAGACTCCGGAGCTGAGAATGGGCTCATGGTAGCTCTTTGAGATGCCACTTTGCCCGCATCCTATGAACTATGCGCCCTCTAGGACAACGTGCTACTGTTGAGGTTAGGACAAGCTGGAATAGGACGAAGTGAGACTCCGGAGCTGAGAATGGGCTCATGGTAGCTCTTTGAGACGCCGCTTTGCCTGGATCCGATGGACTGACTTTTTCCTTTAATAAGTGTATCGTTAGGAGTGCTATTAGTAGAAGAACGTGCTCCCCATACAAATACATTTAATCAACAGGGGAAAACAACTCTTTTATTTTTCACTCCGAGTCAGAAAATAATTGGATGATTGATATGGACAGCCAAAGACTCCCCGAGTAATCTCTGTAATCAACTCACTTCTGATTTCCCGTAAGGAAAAAAAAAATGTTTTCCCTTTATCTCCTCTTCTAAGGAGTGAGTAAATCCAGAAAATTCACCTTTTAGATATTCGTAATCGATAGAAAAAAAATGTAGAGCGCATTCTAACTAAAACTGCTCTAACCAAATTTATATATTTACTTGTTATATTATTTCTCTTGTAAATCCAGGTAGTTTATTTTTTTTGTCCACGATCAAACAATTACACAAAAAAAAAATAAACAAATAAATTTTCCGTTTTTCTTACGAAAAGAATTTTTCTTGTCAATGAAAAGTATAGACAGACTATTCAGCTGAGCAACGGTAGGCACCTCAGTAGTATGTGCTAGACAACGGTCGGCACCTCAGCTAGTATGTGGTGGGCAACGGCCAGCACCTCTGCCAGTATATGATAGACAACGGCCGGCACCTCTGCTAGTATGTACTGGGCAACGGCCGGCACCTCAGCCAGTATGTGCTGGGCAACGGCCGGCACTTCAGATTGTATCAATTTATATTATATATCGAGCTAGTGTGGACTAGAGAACGGTAGGCACCTATGTGCTATGCAGCGATCCATTTCACAAACATACTGGATGTTCTGATCAAGCAAGCATCTAGGACCTAAGCATCACTGCTCTTATCCCTTCCCTGGAGTCTCTGGGCTTCCTCCTTACCTGTCGTCTTGTGTTACCTGATCTGAACGTACCAATAGATAGATACTCCTATAATTGTAGAAATCTATTTCCGGGGTCAATTAGTTATTATCCCAATCCGTAATCCCTTACTTTGTTTCTTTGTGTTGGTTTATCGTCTCTTAACTCTGAACTCGGGCAGATAGGGGCAGCTCTGTATAAACTGCTGCTCTTTTCTAGTTTTAAAATCGACTCTACTGCAACATAATGTTTTCATCAAATTATTTTGAAATTCAAACTCAAGTGAAATAATAAAAAAATATATTTTAAAAAATTGTTAAACAAAAAAAACACTTTTCAATGTAATGTATCTTGGGATTGGTTAAAAAATATACGAGGCGTAAATCCTTTCTAAAATAGGATAGTGTTTTTGCGGTAAAATGAAATACAAGACGCTTCCAGGTGAGTTGAAGTGACACTAGCTATTAGATGAAGGTTTTTTTATTAATTTTTTTTTTTTCGTTCGTGACCTCATTTTAGACATATTGAGCAGATACAAAGAGGGAAAAAGCTATACTTACGAAAAGCAGGAGAGGGGGGACCAAGAGGCCCGCAAGGACGCGACCTCAGGCAGGCCGGGGGAGTGCAGGAGGCACGCTGTGCCGGATCACATTATTTTTAGAAAATTATTTTTTTTATATAATTTTTTTTTTACTTCCCTATCTACACGAAGTATAGGGGATAGAAACTGATGATAAAAAAAAAATCTTTAAATTCATTACACATTACTTATTTCCAACAGAAATTGATTTTACATTATTTTGGGTGCTATAACCTCCTACCTCAAAACTGAGAACACACATTTTTGGTAATAAACAATATTTCGATAGGAAAAACAGTTTTCGGCATGCATCTCACTAAACGGATGACCAGCGGCAGATGGTATTTCATATAAAACGTTGTCTTCACACTGTTTTCTTTTGACCAGAACCGATTTTCAAGGCAACAGCGTCATCATCAGTGGTACATCCCACCCACACAGCACAGCGGTTAAAGGACAACTGTTGCCTTGAAAACCGGTTCTGGTCAAATCAAAACAGTGGGAAGACAACGTCTTTTTATTTCTATGAGAAATCTCGTCCCACAACATCTTACTAGGGATGTTATGTATTCAGTCAAAGATTTGGTGCCGAGTTTTTAACGGAATCTTTCCGACCTCCTGATTCCAATAATGAAAAAATAACGATAACTCTCGATAGAATGAATGTATCGCCACGAAATTTTATACGTGTATCATAAGCCCATAACGACGACACCTATTGATTTTCAGCCAAATCGACCAAAGGAAAGGGGATTAGGAAGGAGGTTTAACTCAAAAACTGTAATAACTGCCGTTGTAATGAACGTATTGACAAGAAATTTCATATGTAAATTCAAAATCGTAAAAGAACGACACCTATACATTTTCAGCGGAATCAGGCGGATGAGAGGGGGCTCAACGTATATAAATATCCTAATAACTACCGATTTATGAATATATCGACATAAAATTCAATATGAGGATTCAGAAGCCCATATATAAATCATTGAGTTTTAGCCCGAACTTCCGATTGATTGGCTTTGGTGGTAATGCAAAAATTTAATTGATTACTTCTTGATGGGGAAGTAGTCGGTGATTCAACGACATCTTTTAATCATGTTTTTTCTTAACATTAAAGTTTAAATACTTCAGTAATTTGTATTAGTTTTGCAGGTGACAAGGATGATAAGACGTAGCGAAAGTTTTATTATATGACTGATAATCGCCAGGATTGACCCTATTAATGTTTCGTTTCTGTTTTGGCAGAGTATCGTGATGCTGATGTTTCGAGAAGAGAAAAGTCCCGAAGATGAGATCAAGGCTTGGCAGTTCTGGCACGGACGACAACATTCTATCAAGCAAAGGATACTAGACGCTGGTAAGTACAATCGATACACATCATAGAATACAGCATACATACACCAAATTTCAGGATCATCGGGAGCTCAAAATATTCAAAAAAACTTCCTGTAACAAAACAAAAACCAGGCTTGGTGTAACAGGTTCTCAATTCCGGGAGATCGGGTTTCTATTTTTTTTAGTCCCAGGATTGGGATACCACTACTTTAAAGTCATTTGTTTTATTTCTTGGACAAATAAATAATTTTTTTTTTGTACAATATATTTTGTTAATACATACTTAACTTTAATTTTTTTTTTGAGTAATAATGTATTCATGTTAAAATGTTTCGCAGTTTTTTTATTTCATATTATGTCTTTTTATCTTTTAGGAGTATTACGAAGTCGTTACATTTTACGTTGTATTTTTTGATATTCGTGATTTTGTAAGCATAAATATTGTTCAAGGACGTGAGATCTTCCGAATAATTTCCTTAAGAATTTCCTTTCCATTTATAGAGTGGACAGTAGTTACTTATTATTATGACTCATGCCCGGGCTTTAACTACTCAGTTGGACATGAGTCCCACTCTACTACGGGAGTACTAAATTTTGCCTGCCTAAGTTTATTCACCTAGGATAGGGATCTTTAACGAGTACCTGACATCGTACAAGCTCGGGATCGCTGAACATCCCATCCGAAGGACGGGGTGCTCAAATTTTTTTCACTTCCCAGATAAAAAATCTAAGGGCCACGGACGGGTTTCGAACCCGCGACCTTGAGGTCAGTAAGCAAGCAGGCATACCACTGAGCTACCGGCGCCCTTAGAGGTGACAGTATTTTTATTATATTATAATATAACAATATTCAGTTTGTAATATCTTTACAATGTTGAGAGAAATCAAAGTTCTGTTGTGTAAATAACAAACTCAATATTTGACCAACGTTTCAGAAACTATTTACTTCCTTATTACCCAAGGCCTTATAATGACTAGAGTGCATGTGTGTGGTGGAGTGCGAGGTGAGATCAAAAAATAACGGAAAATTTCGGTTTTTGAACAGCATTTTACATATTCGTCTACATCAATGTTATCCCCTTCAAAATAGTCCCCATTAGATATTATACACTTATGCCAGCGCTTCTTCCAATCCCCGAAACACTTCTGGAACTCGATCTTTGGGATAGCATTTAGCTCTCTCAGCGATACGCTTTTAATCTCATCTATGGTTGTGAAACGACGGCCCTTTAAGGTTCTCTTTATTGTCGGGAACAGAAAAAAGTCACACGGAGCCATGTCTGGCGAATATGGAGGCTGGGGCATCATTACAGTGTTGTTTTTGGCCAAAAATTCACTAACAAGCAATGATGTGTGAGTAGGTGCATTATCGTGGTGCAAAAGCCATCCATTGTTTCGCCACAAATCCGGGCGTTTTTTTCGGATTGCTTCACGCAAACGGCGTTGCACTCGTTCGTAGTACTCCTTATCGCTTGACCTTGTGGCAAGAACTCATGGTGCACTATGCCGTTAAAATCGAAAAACACAGTGAGTATGACCTTCACATTCGAACCCTAGTTTTACTCACCAAATCAATTTTTAACATTTCTAAAGCTTTTCTGCACTTCATTCCATTCTTATAGCAAAATTTAATGCAAATTCTCTGATCCATTTTGTAAACAAATAAATAATCGCCGATCGTACCAAAACACATGTAACCTCTTTGACAGCTGACAGCAGACTAAACATTCGGTTTGGCTAACAATGTACCGATACTTTTTTTCAGACATGTTTAGCAACACAACAATGAAAAAATCGCGCAAATCGGACTAATACAACCCGCAAAATTACAAAATTCCCGTTACTTTTTGGACACACCTCGTAGTTATTTGTTTGTGTCTGTTTCCAATAGTGAACTTTCAACACTAACAAACACTTACCACCTTCATTACACATTTCCACTCTAGTCATTATAAGACCCTGAATAAGGAAATAAATAGTTTCTGAAACGTTGGTCAAATATTGAGTTATTTAAACTTCAAATTCCCGGAACCCTTCAATGTGTGATCAGATCACACTTTATAATACTTTTTTAAATATAAAATTTGAGAATTACATAATATATCCAAAGGAAGAAGTGAAACGAGAGATTAAAGGATGAGGGGGGTTCGTATAATGATGGGTTCCCGTTTTGACCAATCCCTCACCTGAGCCACCCTCTAATTTCCTGCTATTAACCCTGCCCTGTCCGGATAGATTAGTTAGGCCCGAGTCAGTGGTTAGAACTCTCAGCCTCATCTCACTAAATATTATAGAACAGGACTCTGACCTCACTACCAAACACACTTTTAAAAAATATATATATGATGTGGCCATTACAGGACTTTCTTAAACCAACCATGCTTTTACAGATATTTTCTCTCCCGCTCTCTCCTCTCACATTCGTTTCATTAAAGATATTACTGGTGGGTATATAAAAGTAAGCTTTTTCTTGTTACATTGTACTGCAAGAGGCTCATTTATATGATGCTCATCAGGCCCATGTGGCTTTACGGCTGCTCTATCTGGGGTTCTGCCTCGGATTCTCAAATCAAACGTATACAGACACTCCAGAATCGGGCCTTAAGAATAATCACTAGTGCGCCCTGGTTTGTCCGTAACAAAACTATACACGATGATCTTGAGATCCCAGAGGTGAAAAAATGTCTGCCTGTTTGCTACACCAGTCTGCTGCGGACCATGCAAAATCATCAAAATCCTCTGCTACGTGCCATCCCTCTCCACCTGCCTCCGCCAAGACCAGCACGTCGCCTGAAGAGGAAGCACCATAGCGACCTTAATCAAGAGGACTGACGCTGGTCAGCGGCCTCATTCAAGTGCCAGATGTTTTGTTTTTATTTTATTTTAGCACAATTGAATGTACATTGTACAAAAATTATCAATAAATGAAAAAAAAAAAAAAAAAACATTGTACTGCCATTATGAAAAAGGGAGAAAGAGAGGGAATTATCTGTAAAAGCAAGGTTAGTATAATAAAGCCTTATCACAAATATTTAATTGTTGTCTTTATTTTTATAATTTTAAATGAAAAACTACTAACTATAATTTGTTTTATATAATTCATTACTATGTGATGCTATTTAAACATTACTTTGAAATATTTCTTACGATAATCTATTTTTAATTGTGATTGGAAATTTAATAACGAGCAAATACCCTAATAACTATTCATGTCATGAATGTCGATGTATTTCATTTAATTTTTAGTAGTCTGAATAAAACACATATTAACTATCAGCCAATTGAGAACAGAAGGATTTAGAGGAAGTGAGAGAAAACTATTCCAATTATACTTTTCTTCGATATATAATGTACATGAATATGATACCATATAATTCGCAATTATTTCAATGTTAATTTTTTGTTTTTTGTTTTAAGCTATCCAAGTAAGGATTAGTAAGTAGTAAGGATAGGTAAGTTTCAATCTTAATTGATGCAGAGGGTTAACAGATTAATATATATATTCAAAAAATATATTAATATCGGATATGTATAGAGCCTAGCGTAAAACTAAAAGCTTGTCCTGAAAACTCGCTGCTAGAATAATATTATATTTTTCAACAATATATTCATATCGGATATGTATAGAGCCTAGCGTGAAACTGAAAGCTTGTCCTGAAAACTCCTGGGCCGAGCTGGCCCCTTATTTTGTTATCCGTTTCAAAAACATTGTTCTCTTACGTCTCAGTAGAGTCATTTTATTCTATCGATTTTTTCAATACTTATTTAGTAATTATAATTATGAGTAATTTTTATGTACTTTTGCATTAAACTGTAGAATTCAAAAATATATATTCAGCATAAAATACATAAATAAATATATGCAACACAGGTATTGCTACAGCTTCGCACATGTTTATAGTTATATTTTTTATAGTTTTTAACTTTGATTCTTTTTCCTTTTCAATTAAAAAATACTGTTACAAAAATAAATAGTCAATAATAATAATAAAGAAATCAACTTAAAAAGGAAAATATATTCTGACTTCTCACATGATGTTATTTATTTATTTTATGCTAGCCGGCTTTTGAGGTTGCCTTATTCATCAGGTTTGATAACATTCAAAAGAACATAACAATTAAAAAAAACAAATTAATAAATGAAATAAAACACTAATGAATATAAAATAGAAGAGGGCGCCGGTAGCTCAATGGTATGCGTGCTTGTCCTCTGAGCTCAAGATCGTGGGTTCGAAAACCGGCCGAGGCCCTTAGTTTATTTTATCTGGGAGGTAAAATAAACTGAAGCACGCCGTCCTTCGGATGGGACGTTAAGCGATGGTCCCGAGCCTGTACGATGTCAGGTATTCGTTAAAGACCCCTGCCCTAGGTGAATAAAAATTTAGGGTAGGCAAAATTTAGGACTCCCACAGTAGAGTCGGGCTCATGTCCACCAGAGTGACGAAAGAGCGCTCTGGTAGTAGGCGATATGACCTCGTAGTTAAAGCCCGGGCATGAATCATAATAACTAACTAAAATACAAAAACTATAAAAAATTAACTATTTAAAATTTCATGGATGTTTAGTTAGTTATTGTGACTCATGCCCGGGCTTCAACTACTAAACCATATCGACTACCAGAGCGCCTCATTTCATGGATGGGGCAGATACATTATTCAGGTTGTGCCTCAGTTGGGGAATAGATATACTGTATCTGTCCCCATCCATGAAGTATCAAATTGTTGGTTGTTTTTGTATTTCTTATTTATTTATTCATTTGTCTTTTAAATTATGTTCTTTTGAATGTTTTATCAGACTGCCTGATGCTGAGGGCAACCTCGAAAGCCGGCTAGCATAAAATAAATTAATGATATTTGTGAGAGGTCAGATATTCAAGTTTTTATATACGTTTGCAGTACAATATAACCATGCTACGAACCGCATATTTACTTTACTTTTTCTATTTAGAGCACCTAACAAAATAGAGAATAAAATGAAAGAAAACAATACTGTAGTGTATTCCACAATATTTCAGTTTATTTGTAACTCTCAACGAGTCCATCTGGGCTAACAATCAACACTCAAGATAGCGTACCAACAGGCCGGCCACAACCAACCGTGGCATATCTTTATTGAAAACAAAATGACATTATAATGATAGCTTACTACAAAATAATATTAAGAGTTAGTTAAATAAGTTCAAATGTATATACAATAAATTTTAAATGCTCTAAAAAAATTGTTCCTTTAAAAATATATATAAAATATATTACTAAAATGAATTAAATATAATTATATTAATAAGAAAATTATAATCCAATATTTTAAACTAACATTTTTTACAAAATATTTCAGTTTCATTTCGCCTAATGTTCAAACGTTAATTAACAAGTGTGTACGTTCTTAAAAATGTTGAAATGATAATCTGTTCGTTATTATTGAGAAATGATAAATTATATATATTATATATTTGATTTATATATATATATTTTTTTTTAGATACAAAAAACAGCGTAGGTTTTGTTGGATGTATTGAAGAAGTTGCTCATAATGCGATTGCAGTTTATTGGAACCCTCTAGAAAGCTCTGCCAAGGTATGTTCACAAAACATTTCAAAATTATATATTAGTGCTATACTGTATTTGTAATAATAATAGTTATTTCTGTTAAACAAATGCATGGTAATAGGAAACGTCATAAGAATGTATACGTTAAGATAGCTTATTATTAGATAAATAAACAGCTATAACTATTTGAGTCTGACTTACATATATAATATATAAAAAAATTTAATGAAGTACAAAAATAATATTATTAATAAATAGATAATTTTTTTAATTTAATAAGAGTTACTGACCTAGATAGTAGACTTACGTGGAACCCATATAGAGACCATTATACGTCCAATTTGGACCTACGGACTCAAACTTTGGGTACAGCTAAACAATCCAACATCAATCGTACCCAAGCATTCCAGTCCGAACTCCTCGGAATTGTCAACGCTCCTTTCTATGTCATCAGTAAAGTCCTACACAGAGATCTCAATATTCCCACTGTCAATGAACTAATCCAATTCCGATTCCCATCATTCCACAGAAACCTTTCTTCCCATTCCGATTTAAAATGAAAGCTGTAGGTAGGATATGTGTATTTATCTTTTCATTTTATTCATTAATTTTTATTATTTTTCAGCTTAACATCGCTGTACAATGTTTGAGTACAGATTTCAGTAGCCAGAAAGGTGTCAAGGTAAATTTAATATATTTACAGTAATTTTAATAACCTAAAACGGAATTAGAATACTATTATTTTTTTTACTTAATCCCTTTTACTTAATATGTATTGTAGTGAACTTTTAATTTAACGGATATGTGAACTGGTATTAATGAAACTTTTCAAATTTCCAGGGACTTCCTCTACACATTCAGATAGATACTTACGACGACCCCAGAGACGGCCCTGTCATTCACCGGGGTTATTGTCAAATCAAAGTTTTTTGTGATAAGGTAAGCTTACAAAAATATTATTTATATTCGAATTTTGAGTAAAAAATCATTTTTGTTTATAATTACCTAAGGTCATATTTTCATTTTGAAATTATTTAGGGAAGAATATCCTATTTAAAAATTAAGAAAAAGACCAGAGCTGAAAGATCAAGCGAGGGGTAATTCAATAGCTAGTTGAAAACTGATCAGCACGCCGTCCTTTGGAAGGGACGTTGAATAGCGGTCCCGAGCCGGTGGGATGTCAGTTACTCGTTGGAGACTCTTACCAGGGAAGGCAACTCCCACAGTAGAGTAGGGCTTATGCCCACCTTGGTGACGAAAGTGCATCGGGTGGTAGGCGATATGACCTCGTAGGCAAAGCCCGGGCATGAGTCACAACAAACAAGCAAAGATCCGAAGTGCAGCAGCAAAAAAAAAAAACATGTTCCAAGTACACACTGTTATTAAGTGATTCATATTATTTTTAAAGCGATTTCGTGAAATAAAAATCAGTTAATGACTTTTTGAAATTTACGAATAACTACCGCATATCACTTAACATTTTTGCAGAGATACTGTGAAACACTTAACAAAAATTATAAAGAAAAACGTGTTTTTTAACAAATATTGTCTATTTCACAAAATATAAAAAATATATGGGAGTACTTTCGGTATTGTAACCATCTTCAGCCACGACTTAACAAATAATGGTAGTACGCGATATGACCTCGTAGTTAAAGCCCGGGCATGAGTCGCAACTAGTATTTGTGGTGGCTGAAGATGGTAGCAATACCGAAAGTACTCCCATACATCTTGTGAAATAGACAATATTTTTAAAAAACATATGTTTTTCATTATAATTTTTACCGCTTATCAGATGACTTATTACCAAATGTGTTACGTTTTGAAACCTAAAACTGAAAGTGATTGTCTCTACAACGTTTGTATATTTGTAGTTACATTTTTTGTATTCAATTTCAGGGAGCAGAGAGAAAGACAAGGGACGAAGAAAGGCGAGCGGCTAAAAGAAAGATGGCGGCCACCGGAAGAAAGAAAATTGAAGAGTTGTACCATCCGGCTTGTGAAAGATCCGAGTTTTACAATATGGCTGACCTTACAAAACCTCCGGTTCTGTTCACCCCTGCCGAGGATATTGACAAGGTATGTTTCATTTTACAAAACGACCAAGACGAGCTCATTTCCATTCTACCGTCAAAGTAAGACTGAGTTAACTGCATGAAAACACGTTTTGAGTAATAACGGAATAGAGAAAATGGTTCACACCAACCTTTAAGTGTGAGGCCCACAAGAAGGACTCTTTAATTTCGTTAATTTTACCGAGCAACCAAAAATGTCCTCCGTCCACTTGGTTCAGAATTAAGCGTACACAGCGTGTTAGTCTAGAGATGTGTGTTGGTCGCGACTCTCGAAGTTTAATCGAGAAGAAAATTATTGTTATATTTTTTATTAACACATTTTTATATTTTAGTATATTACTTCCCCAGCTATACGAAGTATAGGGGAAGTTATGCAATCTACAGAATCTCCTGATTAAAAAAACAACTATTATCAATCGTATCCAGTCTTTCCAATCCAAAGTTCTAAGAACAATTGTCCATACACCCTTCTATGTTTCTAATCTCACCCTCCATGGTGACCTTCAAATTCATTTTGTCAACGAACTCACCAAGTCCCGTTTACTAAACTTTCCTACAATGATAATCCTTTTGCCCAATCCCTGTCATCCCATGCTCATACCAACAACCCTCCCCAAAGGCTGAGGAGGTCCTGGTCGAGAAACCTGTTAGCAATTATTTAAGGAGCTTAAATGCTTGAAGTGTGGCCTCTTCGCGGTGGCATATCGGAGAATCTCGAGCTAAATTTATTTATGTATATTTTGTATTTTTTTATTTGTATTTTTATTATTAATATTTCTTTCTTTTTGTATTATTAGCTTTGTATATATTTCCAAAAAGTATTTGAACAAATAGTAATTTGTAAATAATAGGTTCCAATAAATTCAGATTTCAATATATACCTACTTCATTTCTCTCATCTTTAATAACACACAAAAGTGGACACTGATTATTTTCAAACAGAAAACTATTTTTTGCATTTTAGGTATAACTATTCAACTTTTTGGCCGGAAAATTTTGTTGGAAAAATTGATATTTATATATCTGGAGATTGAGGTGGAAGAAATGGGAAATCTATATCTTAATGTATAAATTCTTTTGTCGTATTGGTCAACCATGGTTACCATGTATTGATCTAACGGAAATAAATTTATATATCACGATACCTTTCCTTCTGTGGTCTCTATGCCCCCTTCCAGCTTGGACCGATATGTTTAAAACTTAATAGAATAATGTATCCATTTTTTTTTTTGGTGTGTAAACAATATTTTTTGGATTGCTGCCTATCACGCTGGGAGGAGCCTCTCACTGCAGACTCCAATAAGTCCCTCTTTGGAATTTTTTTTTTTTTTAAATATTGAAAATTCATAGGGAAAATAAGGTGAAAATATGTGCCGTTTAAATAAAAATGGTGCGGGAGATGTTATTGACAAATCGGTTAGGGGGTGGTTCAATCAAGTTAGGTTAAAAACATGTTTCTGGGCCGATTTTACAAGAAAAATCTCAAGAGGTTGCTCAACAAATAAAAGCAGAGAAGTTGAAAGCTATATGCCCGCTGGACTGTGACGTCGTATCACGAGATGTTGCTACCAGCCATACCTAGAACCCTCTCCCAGCCAGCACCTTAGACAAGTTTCTAACTATAACGTTGAGTACGGAGGTGCAGCAAATTTTAGCCTTTTCTTTCTATTTTTTTTCGCTTATAAATGGCATTTTCCTACAGAACAAAATAAATTGCTTTCTGCACATATTTATTATAGGCACTGCCTTAATAAAATATCATCACAAACTGAACTGTTTACTGAGGAAGGATTAAGCCTGTAAACAATACTAAACACTTGTTCAAATACTTTTTTTCTAGCATTATTATTATTGTGTTCATATTCTCCATCACTTTACAGATACATTTTTATTATTTATATTCACTTTTATAATCATTAATTTATTAAATATTTATATTTTTATTCATTTCTTTATATTTAATTATTATTGACCTATTGCCATTCAATATTTTACTTTGTTCTATATCCATAATTGTCATCGTATTTACTTATGGTTTTTACCGATTGTCAATATGCTCAATAAATAAATAAAAAATTAAATAATTGATAGGTTACATTGTAGAATATTATTAAAGAGTTCTACATTATTGAAATATATACTATATCTCTACTATGGGGGAGTTTTGCTTTTGGTATGGATTGTATGTCGTTGGAAATATAACTTGACAAAGAACACTAGATTAAAATTATATGCTAAAAAAATATTTTCTTTTTGATATTAGTTGTCTTTCTTTATTTTAAATAAGAGAGAAATTAAAAATAAATGGAACCTTTGAAACTTGTATTAACTTATTGTTCGTATGTTGCATAAGAAAACTAAATGTTATTTTGATGATATAATCACTAAAATTCTCGGTTTGTTCCAACAGCTGACTTCGATGGAGCTTCAGGGTTTCTATGGCCACGAAACGGACGCCTCCAGGTGAGCAAAATAAGTATTATATTACTTTATAAACTATTTATTGTGTTGATCAATAAATAATTATTGAAGAATCCAACTATCATTTGGAGATCCATTTTTTTTTTCTAATAAATGCAATTTCAGCTTTCTGGAGTTAGTTATTACGACTCATGCCCGGGCTTTACGTACGAGGTCATATCGCCTACTACCTGAGCACTCTTTCGTCACCCTGGTGGACATGAGCCCGACTCTACTGTGGGAGTCCTAAATTTTGCCTGCCCTAAATTTTTATTCACCTATGGCAGGGATGTTTTACATACCTGACAATGGACAGACTCGGGACCATCGCTTAACGTACCATCCGAAGGACGGCGTGCTCAAGTTTCTTTTACTTACCAGATAAAATAAACTAAGGGCCTAGATCGGGTTTCGAACCCAGAATTCGGATTCTTGAGCTCAGAATGCAAGCACGCATACCACTGAGATACCGGCGTCCTCTCACCTTTCTGGATCCACAATGACAATATAAGACTTACATTTTTTAAGTACTTATAACATATTCAAGTGGGGTTCAAATAGGGAAGAAAATAGTGGAAAAATAATAATTTTGCTTAACTCACTCTGCTAAAAATATATTGAGAATTAATTCTAACTCATTTTTGTTTAGCAAATGCATCGTTCTAGGCCGAATAAAATTTCACTTGAGTTGCAACGTATAGATAAATAGGTGCTTTAAAATGAAATTACAGGAATTAATTTTTTCATCAAAATTTACATTATACCACGAATGTCTTCTAGTAGCATTCAAATTGTAACAATGCTCTAATACTGCCAGAAATGCATATTAGTTTTTTCATAATTACCCCCTAAAAGTTGAATAAACATTAAGTATAGATAGTGTTCACAATAACAAACACTGCATGTTATACGTGTTGATTGTGTCAATGGATATTCAAAATTATTGTACCATTTTAATGTGATAAAAGTAGCTTCATATTGATGCCTCACTCGATTCATTTGAAGAGTTTATGTCGGTATACGCTGTGTGATTAACGTAGTTATTATGATTCATGCTCGGGCTTCAACAACGAGTTCATATGGCCTACTACCAGAAGGCTCGTTCGTCGCTATGATGGACATGAGCCCGACTCTACAGTGGGAACCCTAAATATTCCCTTCCCTCGTTTGTTCACCTAGGCAGGGATCTTTAACGACCACTCAAGGTTTTTTCACCTTCCAGATGAAAAACCTAAGGGCCTTTGCCAGGTTTCGAACCCTTCGATCTTGAGCTCAGTAAGCAAGCACTGTATCCCTGAGCTACCGGTGCCCTCAATTAATTAACTTAGTGTTGTGCCAATTACAGATCTAAGATTCGTTCGTTTCTCCTGACGGTCTGTACCAATTATCATCATTATATGTTCATTACCGATTTCAGTCAGAAATTTCCATTGTGAATGTGGGTGGTGCTACTAGTGGGAGCTAAGTACCTTCTGTTTCACAACCTCTCCCCAACTCTGTAGACATGTTCTACCTCCCTTTTATTATACTATCACCCTGTCTTTTTTACAGTGCTTCTATTCTAAACGCCGTTTAGTTTTTTGTTTGTTATTTTGATGTTTATTTTATTGTTTATTGCTATATAATATTTTTATCATATTGTTAACAGAATGTATTTTCTTATAGTTTGTCTAACGGGGAGACAGGTCCGATGCGGCATAGCTCGCCTTTCTTACTTCATTCGGTAGCCGGAAAACCGGGGCCAGGCCCCACCACTCAAACTCTGAAGTTTCACAACCACTTTCCCCCAGAAACAATTATGTAAGTCAAAAAAAAATTACACTATTTCTCTTTCTCAAATTCTCATATATAGAGAAACCTCGCTATAACGCTTTCTGCTTCTACCTCTCTTAAATTCTATAATTATGTCTTTTAATTACACTCCAATTCCCTCTTACACGTCAGAATAAAATATTTTTAGTGAAGTAACAAGCGAATTAAGAAAATAGTTTATCCCACTCATTAAATTAGAGAAATATTGATTGACCATACTCTTTACTGAAGTAAAATTTGATAGGAAATTCAATAGAACCAGAATATATTCTTTTTTTTCATATTTCTCTGCGAAATTATCATTATCGTGCTTTAAACTAGTATCTATATTGTTCTAAGGTTCTAGCGTTTACCACTCGTAGCGTTAGTACATACTATAATAGACATATATTTAGACCATTTTCAGTGCTGATGAACATATAACTTGATGCTCTGGGTTATACCTCATTTTCTAGATTGATTGTATTTCTTTAAGTAAAATGAGATGGGGAATTAAATTGAACCAGAAAGTAATAATAAAATAGTAATTTTTGAATATTTCTTTTTGAAATAGTCATTATAGTGTTCTAAACTTGTATCAAGTTTTCAAGCCTGAATTCAAAATTTTTTAAATGCTTTATAACGAGGTTTCATTGTATTCTATTCTAGATCTTCTTAAGAAACAAATCAAAATGAAGCTGAAATTTAAAAAGAATAGGATGCCATTGATAGCTTGGATTCTTCATGGAACCTCTTTATTTTAAATCTATTTAAATTTCATCACTTCTAAAGAGTCGAAAAGAAGTAATTTTGATATTGAGTGATCAAATAAATAAATCCAATGACAGGAAATGTAACGAAAAGGCAATTTATTCGTTATTCATGGTTATGGCTAATGAATAAATAAAATTTTCTTTATTCTTCCTGTCATTGAATTGATCTATTTAGGTACGCACTTAATGCTAGGATTAATTCTTTTTGTCCTATTTTAAAATTAAATTAAATTTAAAATCATTCGCGCCTATTTTTTTCTGCCTTTCATACGAATTTTCGAACATGTTCCTTACTCTATATAGAGTTCATTTCAAAATATACGCATGATGAATAGAATGCTAGTGACCTTCTATTGGTGATTTTGATTTTAGTTATTGTGGTTCATGCCTGGGCTTTAACTACGAGTCTTTAACATATCGCCTTCTACGAGAGCGCTCTTTGGTCCCGACTCTATTTTGGGAGTCTTAAATATTGCCTACCTACGTTTATTCACCTAGGGTGTTGGGGTGTTTAATGAGTACCTGACCGCACAGCTTCGGGACCATCGCTTAACGTCCCATCCGAAGGGGTGCTCGTTTTTGTGAAGAAGGAATAACAAACAAAATAGGTTGTAATAAAACTTTTAATACAAAATTTTTTTATAAAGTTACAAAAAAAAAAGCACAAATCTCAATTATCACTTTCATATCACACAACATTTACCAGTTCTTTCACAATAATCTTGGTTTGGCAACTCAACTTAGCACTAAAAATGACTTTAGAACAGAGTTTTCAGTTCATTTTGTTGTAAATTAAACAAACTTAATTTTTTGAAATATTGTCTATTCCAGAAAAAATGTATACATAACCTAACGGTTTTGGCAATATATCATCAGGTTTAGCTATAATCTAAGCAAGCACTTTAGTTTGGACAATGGTGTGTAGTGCCGAAACCGCTAGTTTATGTCTGGAATAGACAATATTTCAAAAAATTGAATTTGTTTTATTTGTTTATTATAAATGTCTGCAATATATCTGCGTTTCTTAACTTAGAAGTGGTTTAGTTTGAAGTTTTATTTTTTATTTCAGTTTTATCTTTTTATTTTTTTATTTTTTATTGTTATAAAAGGCGTGAGTTTTCCCGTGACGCCATTGTGTTTCATTATTAGTGACGCTTCAGTGGTACGTGTGAATTTCTATTTCGCATGGGGAGGCTTTAAAGAGGGAGTTTATTAGTCTACATGTTCCTTACTGACAATGTTCGTTTTCAGTGACAAGAAGGATGAGAGCGGTCTGACGACAGACGGGACAGTGTTCTCGAGCCCACCTCCCAAGAGGACCAAGGTGATTCCTCCCCTCAACGAGCGGGTCATGTTGTACGTCAGACAGGAGACTGAGGATGTCTACACTCCTCTCCATGTGGTCCCTCCAACCACAGCCGGCCTTCTCAATGCGGTCAGTAATAGTAATATGATTTATTTATAGTCACTAGGTGGTATTACAATGTCAACAAAATAAATATATATGTATATATACAAGTCTTTATATTCTTTAAATAATAGCAATACTCATCGCATCCATAAATCGATTATTGTTTAACAGTTCACGTATATATTTTCATAATATTCGTTCATAGTACAAGGAGAGAAAGGTGATTAAAAACTTGATTTACGTATTATGAGTTGATGTTGGTCAACATCGTACCGTCCAGGTCACTATTTTCAACATCATATGGATGTGTTGAGCCCTCAGCAGTCAGGTCCTGTTTGACATGCTTGGATGAATAGATTATGTAGTCTCATGACACTCAATCTCTCAAAGAGCACACTCGCAGCTCGTCAGACCATCCATTTGCAGAAATCCTAATAGCCTTATTTTGCAGAACAAACACTCTTTCGCACCTCGCGCGAAACCCCAGAAAAGCACATTAGCAAGCTGAGATTGGAACATACTAAAATAAATTGGTTTTAATACCCCAAACTTGAAAAAATTTCTCACCCTTCTCTTTATCTAAATTATCCAACTCAACTTTTTGCATAAAGTTTCTATCTGAAAATTCCATTCATTGTAGCTTTGAATCAACATCAGTCCTAGGAGTTTATAATTATTACAACAATACTACTTAAATAAGTAATACAGATTATCAGTCCAACTTATATTTTATTTTTACTACAACTAGTTTCGGCAATTGAAGATGGCAAATTGCCGAAACTAGTTGTGGTAAAAATAAAATATAAGTTGGACTGATACATCTGTATTACTTATTTAAAAAGTAAATCCACTGCATCAGCCTGAAATGAAACCAAGAAATACATTACTACTTAATATAAAGGCACAAGAATGTTATGTATGAATCCAAAAAAACTCAATTAGTACGCCACCTACTGGATCAGGCCAAAGGAAAGTGAGACTTAAATCAAAAAACTCATAACAGCCGACGAATTAAGCATATAAAATGTTATATCTGGATTCAAAAGTCCATAAGAACGACATCTGTTAATTTTCAGCCAAATCATATCTGCTAAAGGGAAACGAGGGTTGAGGGAGAGGCGCGAGCTTAACTTCAAAACTCTTGACAACTCTCGAATGAACATTTTGTTTCAACATTGTACACATTCAGAAGTTTATAGTACCAATAATTTATTTATAACAAAACCAAGTAATTTTGTTTAATTATTCTTATAAAAATCCATAAAACATAAACTAAATTTATTAAAACTAAATTAATAAAAAAAATTATTACAAGAAAATATTATAGAAAATATTTATTAACTAAATTAATTAAAGTATATGTAAGTTGAGTGTGGTATGTTTTGAAACACGGCGCCACACACAGCGCGACCCAGAAGTATCGCGATTCTCGTGGAGTGAGTTTACCACGATGTTCTCGTTTTTTACTGCATACTGCACATCTCCTAGTAGTATTTTTTTTTTTTGTGTGTTTTTTGTGGCCTTATGTACGATGCATATTAGCCATGACTCTTACTCTTATAAGGGAGTTTGACCTAGTTATTTATGACATCCATGGCCCCGGGAGGAAGTTCTATCTATGAAATAAAACTCACTCCCGGATGGGATTCGAACCCGCAAACCATGGTGAGACCATGCGACCAAAGCTCTACGCTCTAGCCCCCACGGCCACCATGGCTCCCTCCTAGTAGGATTTGTTTTTTGTTTTTGTTTTTTCGGTAGGAATTATTTCTGAAAAATGTCTCATTCTCAGGGGTGCGCTGTTTTTGAAGGGAAACCATTTTTGGGGGCCTCACGTACTTCATTATTACCTGTTCTGCTAGGGTTGTTCGGAACTCCAGGGACTCAACCATACACCTTGCTCTTTATAGATAGTAAAACAATTCCACACTGTTATTTCAATCAGATGGAAAAATATTTTCTTGTAATATTTTTTCCCTTGTTTTCTAGGAATAGGATAGGTTGACATTCGCTGGTCACTGCTATCTACTCCTCCCATGGTAATGTTATAGTCTATGACTAGTAAGGTTTTGTAATTGTTTTTCCACGTTTTTTTATATGTCACGGTATCCGTAGTATGTACCATTGAGATAAGAGCAATGTCCTTTTTGTATTTCCACATCAAAGAGAGGCATTTGTCTCTTCTGAATGTCAGCATTTCTCCAAGCTTTAGGCGGCTAGTTTTTAGCTGGGGCAGCATGTCTTTCCTCGCTAGTTCCACAGTCCCATAAGTATCAGTAGAATTCTTAATTAGAAAATCAGTCAGTTCTGGAGACATGTAAAAATGATCTGTTTTTATACAGTATCCCTTTCTTAACAGAGGTTTAGCTAGAGTTGAGCGAAGTTGACTTGCGAAGACATACAAAAATCCTTGTATTCGGAAAATAAAGCACAAGACACAAACAAAACGTGTAACGTAAACAACCCTTGCTATTGTCAAAAGTTACCTTCTTTTGGTAATCACTGCGCTAAAAAATTTGTCATTGTGAAGAACTACCACGAGCAAACACGGGATGGTACACCCAAATAAAAAAACAAAATTTAGCCTGAGTTAACTCGGGATAATATTAAAATTGAGAGTGGACAGGACAGTGGGGAGTCTCTGGCACAGATCGGCCTGGGACAGCAGGAATGCATGGAAGAAAATGGGAGTGGCCTATGCCCAAAGATGGGCCTAGTTTCCAATTTATATAAATATCTAGAAATACTATTGTTATAGAGGGCGCCGGTAGCTCAGTGGTATGCGTGCTTGACTTCTGAGCTCAAGGTCGTGGGTTCGTAGCCCGACCGAGGCCCTTAGTTTATTTTATGTCCTTCGGATGGGACGTTAAGCGATGGTCCCGAGCCTGTACGATGTCAGGTACTCGTTAAAGACCCCTACCCTAGATGAATAAAAATTTAGGGTAGGCAAAATTTAGGACTCCCACAGTAGAGTCGGGCTCATGTCCACCAGAGTGACGAAAGAGCGCTCTGGTAGTAGGCGATATGACCTCGTAGTTAAAGCCCGGGCATGAGTCATAAAACCTAAACCTAAACCTATTGTTATATTATTATACCAAGGAAGAAATAAAAAGGCTATTATTATTATTATTATATTAAAATTCCAATTTGTAAAACCCGAGATATCTCGTGATAATACGTCAGGGGGTTAATAAGATCACCAACCTTACAGCCGTCTTAATATATGAACTCAGGCATACATTTTCTTGTTTTGTTGCGAAAAGTGGCAGTCCTATCAGAAAATTGTTTAAAAAAATATATATTCCTGACATTTTCAATAGTGTTTATGTTCTCAGAACGGAACTGTTGCGTTTCAAAGTGCGTATAGGATCTAGGAAATTGTTCAATATACTACGTAAACATATATTCAGAATCTGTATTTACAAACTTGAGTGAGTCCGTGTTCCATGGCTGTGCTAAATGTATAATAATGATAAAATAATTAACCAAAACATCCTTAATAAATTAAGAACTGAAAATAAAATATGTTAAATGGAAGAAAATGTGAGAATTAGCTTCAAACTTTTGAAAGAATACTCATATATTAATTTATTTAATTTGTATTACTATTTCAGTATAATGTTTGATATTACAGTAGGTATTAGAAATAGTCATCGAATCTATTATATTATTTAGAAAAGAAATTGAATAGTTATTTACAAAATCAACGCAAAACTAACACAGATTGTAGATTCCCGTTTATTAATCAGAAAATGTAAGAATCTGTAAATAATTTTATTTTAGCTAATGCTTAGTCAAATCTTTATATAGATATTTATGGGCATGCTTATTCGTGAGTTTCATAACAAACAAACCCAAATTTGGGTAAATTTACTCTTCATCTCTTCAATTTGCTCAAACATTTGTGAAATGTATCAAAAAAGGATGCTGCAGCGATATTGTCCCTAAAAAATAGTAAATTGTGTATTTTTTTTTAGTCATTAAATACATATTCCCCATTTTTTGTGGAAATCATGAAGATTTGACCTGGAATGACGCATTTATAAATTGGTCGTTATCGAATTTTATCAATTTATTTCATTGATTGAACGATGGGTTGTTTCTCTACCAGTTAATTTCAAACAAATACGTCATCAACCCCTTCACGCCCCCGTTGTGTAAAAAAAATTAACATATTTTACAGGAATTTGACAACTTAAATAGACAACGGTCCAATGTTATTTAAAATAGATTTTCTTATAGTTTTACTTAATAAATGTATTATAATTTTTAATTAAACAAAGATTATAATTTCTTGCTGCACTCTCCTGAACCACACAACCCATTAACAATCCTTTCTATAATAATATAAATAATAATAATAATACCAATTTTGCGGGAACTCTTTAACAAAATCTAAGCTTTTCTTTTGAATAGTCACAATATATTAGATGTATTACTAATTTCTCTAATAAACCTTGGACAACTAACTTTATGCTTACAACTATTGCATGAAAGAAAAAAAGTACAATAAAAAATTAACATAAGCTAACCTAGATTAACGTTTTTCTGAAGAAGAGTAATCTATATAAACAATATAAGATCTAAAAAAACCTTAAATTAATTGATTTTATTTTTAAATTTCAACGGAGGAATTGGGAATTAAACTAAATATATAAATGAATATACCTTCTAAAATTTAAAAAATAAATAAATAAAAACCCTTTTATCAGTCGGTTGTCAAAATTAATTAAATAAATAAATTTTCCGATGCCAAAAGGAAGTATTAATAATGTTTTCCTTATTTTGCAGATTGAGAATAAGTACAAAATTTCTGCTTCAAGCATTAGTAACTTATATCGAAAAAACAGAAAAGGGTAAGTCCGAATTTTTATTTTTATCCTCCTTCTGCCGTATTCTTTTTACTTAAATTTCAAATTTCTCTTCTCTAACTTTTTTTAATTATTTTTCCTAATTTATACATTTATATCTTTTTTTTCTTTTATATATTTACTTAAAAACAATTCTTTGAGAATAATAAAAAAATAATAATAACATGTTATCAACAATAATAATAAATACAACACTATAATACTTTCAAAATGTTTCCTCAAATTAGGCTTTTCATAACTTAGGTCTTGAATTCTTAGTAAATATATATATATATATATATATAGATAGATTCAATTTAATTACTAATATTTAACCTTTATTTACTAATTGTTTATGAATATAGCATTTTGGTTTGTAGCAATGCATGCCTTAAGAAAGTTTGTGAAAATATTCTTAATATAACTGTGGGAGCGAAGCGAGGTCCCTCATTCTGACACGCCTAGATCCAACTTTGTGTGGGTGTTTCTATGTAACATGCTATCTGCCACATCCGTTCTCCCAGTTACACCTAATTTTGTATAAATGTTTATCAGACCATCAGACAGAACCCTATAGTTTTTCATAATGATCCAACAAGATAAAGGTAATTTAAAAAAAAATTATTAATGCAAAAATCCTCTGCTTTTTCTTCTTTCCACTTTTTCCAGTTTTTCACAAGAATGTTGTTATTATTATTTTATTTTATTTTGTTCGTTTTAATGAGTAAGAAATATTTAAATTATATTAATAGTTTCCAAATTATCCTCGAAGTCCTTTTTTTTTTTTTTTTTTAAGTAAAGTTCGTATGTGAACTTCAAAATAAAACAAGTTTCATTAAATTCCGTTCAGTATTTCGATCACAACAAAAAACCAATCATCAATTCATAAAATTAATGTAGAAACGAAGCTCCATTAGGGATGCGCTTCCTGGAATACCGCTAGCTACGCATATTTCATTCAAAATGTCCATAGCCACAATACATATACATATTTCGATTCGTTAATTATTATATTTTTTACTTCGCCAGTTATACGAAGTATAGGGGAAGTTATGTAATCGGTCAGAAATTCGACGCGTAGTTTTCAACA
Source organism: Aradus depressus (assembly GCA_963662175.1). Taxonomy (NCBI): domain Eukaryota; kingdom Metazoa; phylum Arthropoda; class Insecta; order Hemiptera; family Aradidae; genus Aradus; species Aradus depressus. The sequence continues at coordinate 48,527,252 of OY759218.1, read as the reverse complement.
CGACTTCATGCTTTCAAAAATGAAAAAAATAAATGTCTGTCTGTGAACACGATAACTACCAATAGAATTAATGTATCATCACGAAATTTTATATTTGTTTCCAGTACATTCTAAAAACGACGGGGGAGATAGCGGAGAGGCTTAACACAAAAAATCTAGTAACTGACGTTCTAAAAATGTAGAAATTGTTTATACTTCCTAACTTCTACTTGGCCTTTTGTATGAAATACACAAAGTTTCTTTAAATTGAAGGAACAATTATGAATTTTTCTGATATTGTGGAAATTATGAACCTAAGATTAGAAAGAGAAATATTTTAAATTCGAGGTTCGAAATGTTAGCTAAAAAAAAAGTAAATGAAGAACCCCCTCCCCCCTGTCTTTCTCCTCAAACTCGACATGGAAGAAATAATGTTAAACTTAAAATTTTTTTAAGCAATAAATTTTTTTTAACATTAACTTTTATTGTATATATATTTTTTTTCCAGGATTATGGCGAAGATAGATGAAGAAATGCTGACATATTACTGTAATGAGGATTTATTTTTGCTTGAGGTTCGACATTCTGAAGAGAGTGAAGATCTTTTAGATATAATTTTGGTTGAATTGCCAGAACATTGACAAATTTCAGTCATAATTTGTTTATTTTATTTTTATTTTTTTTATGTCTTTCTCGACGTGAATTAAATCCTCTGTTTTATCAAGATTTATTAATATATATATATATTTTTGTTTTCAATCATTAATCACTAAGGATTTTTATTTCTTCAAAAGAAATGTTATTTTATTATATAATCTTGGTATATATTTTAAATATTGTTAATTGATTTGTAATTTAAGTAATTTTGAATTGTTAATTTTCACCAGAACACAGAAAGTGTTCAACTAGAAGATATTTTTTGAACTGTGGTTGCAGAGGTCTTAGGAAAAATGTTACATTACCTCTGATCCAAGGTTATATAATTTAAAATTGTTATTTGTTATCGGTTTTGTTTGAAAAAATAATTTCAAGTATTTATTTTTTATTTTTTCTTAAAACGATTTTTTTAAACTGTGAATACTCTGGAATACCCTGTCCTAAATGTATCCGTAACAGATTGTAAAACCCCAAAATTGTATTTTGTGATATTAAAACATCATTTACAATGCGTTGAAGAAATATTTTTGAACTAGCTGTAGAATAAATGTAAATATATTTATAAATAAATAAAGTTCGTCTTAATAATTTAAAAAACTTGAACAAATTTTCATTTCACTATATCTAAATATTGGTTGCTTCTGAAAATGTTATGGGTTTTTCGTTGAAACAAAATTATCAAAAATCCCATACACAAGGTACTGACGGCACGAATAAAATTTGTTTTCAATCAGGCGTTCAATGTATTATAAATAAATTAATTTAAAGGTAAAATAGAGAAAATTATATGTATTTGTTGGTCAATGAACGACAAATAAACTATTTTCTTTAGTATTCCTTTAATTAAATTAATTTATTTAAATAGTTAATGACGTCCTAGCTGACAATGTTTTGAAATTTTAAAATTAAAAACCAATAACCTCTCAATTTGTTCGGCCTATGGATCATAATTTAAAAAAAAAACTTTATTTCATTAAATATGCCAGAAACATTATATTTTAAGAATTTTTTATTCATTCAATGAATATTTTAGAAAAAAATAAAATAAACATATTTTTGAATAATTATAAATTTTAGTTTTCGACTGTAAATTCATAAATGTAATGTTATAGAAGGCAAGCTGAAAAAAAAAGGAATAAGAAAAAAAAAAAAGAAAAAAAAATATATTAAGAATTCAAAATTATATTTATTAAATACTCTTTTAAAATATATGTAAAAACATTATTTAAAAATAGGACTTATAAATGTTCATTTTCGATTTGAATTAGGTTAAAGAGTGATCTCAATTCTGGTGATTTTTTTAACAACTTGCCATATAAGAAAGAAATCATGGTTTCATTTAAATCAAAATGTTAGATTTAAGTCATGTTTATATATTTGAATATCGCTCAACTATTTAGTTATTATAATTCAAATATTCAATTCTTGCCATAACAAAAAAAATATTACTGAAAATAAGCTCAAAAGAAAAAATTACTCCTCAACAGAGTACCTGAACTTTTAAAAAAAATATATGTTTATTTCTCTCTCTTATTAATAATTCATTCTGTATGAAGGTGTCCCTTCTGGCGGAGACCAAGGCCGTGTAGCAGAGAAAAAGTTATATTAGAAAATCAAAATGTATATCTATATGATTTTTGAAATCGGGAGGAGCAAATAATTGTTAAAATTCAAATGGCAACCTTATCTTTTTACTATGTAATTTTCTTCCTCGAATTGTCTCACGAATTTTGGAGGTAGGATCACCTCTATGAATGCAATGTTCTAGAAATTTCGAAGTTTACTATTTAACTAAAATCAATTGTAATTAAATTTACATAGATCAATGCGGCGCGTTGGGTCAAAACAAATTATTTGGTGGACAAATTCTTCTGAACGGGACAAAACAAGATTTGTCGCAGTGATAGAACTGCACGTTGGTAGATTGTTAGCATGGAAACGTGTCTATGAATTTCTGATCAGATGAAGGAAACAAATTCTGTAGAATTTTGTAAGAAATCAAGCCGCGCTATAATGTTCTCTCATACAAGAAAGAATTCGGCCATAAATAATTTATTTCTACCAAACACGTTGGATTTTTTTTTTTTTTGTGAGAAAATTGCTTGCAGTTACTTTTAGTAAATATTAAATTTTGAAATTTTCCATTCATAGAATATTGCACGAATTTAGACGATTCGACTCCAAAATTCGTTGAACAATTCGAGGAATAGGATTTCAATGTAAACAGTTGAGATTGACTTTTGAACTCTGATAGTTGTGTTGCATAAGCAGAACTTAAGCAGAAAAAAAATCGAAAGTTACTGTAAAAGAGAGCACGGATAGAACATATATTTTAGTTTTCTAAAATACTGTGCTTATAGTTTTCTATAGTTATTTGCTTATATGGCCGTGGTTCGTGTGAGATTGGGAACGCTCTATATTGAAGAATGGAAAGTGTTCTCTTAAATTTAGAAGACCTTTCAAAAATTATTATATGTATTGTTTTATAATTAAAGATTGGAATTGTTTTTAAATAAAAAAATCAAAGTGTATAATCTGCGAGGTCACTTCGTTGCATATAAATTATTTTGTTACATTTTATGAAACTTAGTCTTGCCTAATTTATTTAAATAAATAATAATATATTTTTGGAATATATAGTAGCTCTTGTTTATATGTAGCATTAAGTATATTATAATGATAATTTTCAATATATTTGAGTAGTTATACTGCAAAATATTGTAAAAGAGGATAAAAATTCTAAACTAACATTCCTGAGAATTTTTCTTATGTATTCTATAGATAAATGAATATATCGGTTTCAAATTTTGGAAATCAAAATAAAAATTTAAGGATCAAAATATTAATGTACCTATTTAGAATTTTTTTGTCTTCTTTGTTTCAACAGATTTCTGTAAATAATTAAATATATGTATATCTCTTTAAATAATTTGCATTTAGTTTTTGCTCAAAAATTAATTGTAAGTTCACTAAAAATGAAAGTCATCGAGCACTATATCATTTCATTTTGTTATAGTGTTCAATTAAAGTACAACGAAGAATTAGTGGGTTTAAAAATTTAAATTTTGTGAGTTTAATTGGAAATTATCTAAAGATGACTTTCTCACCATGACATCAAAATTTCGAAAAAATTACTATCTCTCTTATTTTGTAAATAGTTAATATTAGTGAAATATTGTTGCAATATTTATATAAATAAAATTCTTTTAAGACAAAATTATCATGAAGGGATTAATTTCCTATTTTTTTTTTTTCTTATTTTTTAATATAAATGAAGATAATGGGATTTCATGACTTATTTGATAGATTCGAAAAATGTGCCATTTAAAAGAAGAAAAAATATATATATTGTAATCGAGGATTTTGGCTGTGCTCATTTGCACATTATTAATTTTTTGTATTTGTTTTCCACAGTCATTAAAAAAATAATTATATATATAGAGAGAGAGAGAGAGTGCGAGAGGATATTCCAACTAGTTCAGTAGTTTTTCGATGAACTAGTTATAAAAACATTTCAAATGGTGATTTCTTTTTTTATCATATTTTCTTCAACATCCCAAACACTACCCTACAATTTGTTGACTATTAGAGACAGCTACTTGCGAAATTTCATAAACATCGACTAAAAAGGGATTTAAATATTAATGTACCTATTTAGAATTTTTTTGTCTTCTTTGTTTCAACAGATTTCTGTAAATAATTAAATATATGTATATCTCTTTAAATAATTTGCATTTAGTTTTTGCTCAAAAATTAATTGTAAGTCCAATAAAAATGAAAGTCATCGAGCACTATAACATTTCATTTTGTTGTAGTGTTCAATTTAAATACAACGAAGAATTAGTGGGTTTAAAAATTTAAATTTTGTGAGTTTAATTGGAAATTATCTAAAGATCATGTCTTTCTCATCATGATATCAAAATTTTGACAAAATTACTAACTCTCTTATTTTGTAAATAGTTAATATTAGTGAAATATTGTTGCAATATTTATAAATAAAATTCTTTTAAGACAAAATTATCATGAAGGGATTAATTTCCCAATATTTTTTTCTTATAAATGGAGATAATGGGATTTCGTGACTTATTTGATAGATTCGAAAAATGTGCCATTTAAAAGAAATTATATATATATATATATACACATTAATATATTATTACTATACCATAGAATTGTGATTTCAAAAGTGACCGATACGAAATAAACTCATATAAAAATTAGAATCCCGTTCAACAAAAATATAGTTCCATACTAGAAATCGAAGTAGGCGAAAGATGGCGCGCGGTGTGCGACTATTTTTTGTTCGTACACAATCTTCAGGAGCGTTAAAAATACAATTCAGTCTCCTTTTGATATGTTTTTCACCTTTTGAAATGTTTTTTTTAACCTTTATAGATTCCGAGAAATGAATGATCCTATCTCGTTAGAAAACTGAGTATATTGAGAAAAAAAATGTTAAAAAATAAAAAAAGTGTATAGAAATGATACGAATTAACTGGCTGGAGTTGAAGTTTGCCCAGACTTTCCACTCCCAGCCAGTTAAAAAAAAAAGAGTTATTATAACCCTCCAAAAAAAGTATATAAAAATAAAATTAGGAAAAAAAAAACATTTATTGTCATAAAGCTTTAAAATCATGCTATTTTAAGTATTTTAAGACTTCAGTACTTTATTTTTATATATATACAATCATATGTTTTAAATATTATGTGAAAATGGGTTCATCGTATATGTTTTACATTCAACAGAGTCAAGAAACAATTTTTTTTTTTCATTTTCGGTCTTCGCAGTTATTAATCATGAAAAAAGTAAAAAAGAAGTGAGGAAAAATATAATATTTTCAATTTAAGCATAGATTCATTTTATTATTGATGTAGTTAATAATTGCCATTGTACAAATATTTCTAGAAATATATACATATATATTTTTTTCTTTGTTTGATTTTGAAATATCCTGAAAACCTCATTCGTTGTTTTAACCGACTGACAACAGACAGATCATCCTATTCTATACATCCCTGGTAGTCTTGCTATTCTGTTATTTGTTCATTTAATAACTGGTCAAATATATCGTTAGAAGTTTCCAAATGTGCGACTGCCTCGTCTATATTCTCGTTGTCTTCCATTCCCAGTCTTAGTTTTGTAACATTGGTCTGCAACACACAATAACAAGATCAGGTAACAAATAAATACAGTGAGAAAACAACTTGATGATTCAACGACAGCACTTCCTCAACTCAAATAAATCAAGTCTACATTCTCCTTCTAAACCATTCCTTCTTTACCCAAGTTGGTTGAACATTATTAGGTATCTTCAACGGTATATATCAGGTAACTTCACTAGATTTGGGTTCCGAACCTTACAACCGAATTAATTTTCTTTTTCAATTTCTAAGCTTGTCAACAATTTTCAATATATCCATTATATCTCCATTTCCAGAGAAAAGTTTTTCCCACCCTATATTCATATTTTCCTCAATATCCAAAAAACGATTGCAAAGTTGCGATTTTTGAAAATAGTTACTTTAATTTAGGGATATGATGGAGCAACATGCAAAATGTCATGAAAATCCGCACAGTAAAACTTAATATAACACCAAAAAACTTGATAAACTCACCATAACATTTCTTTTGGAGCCAAGTTCTTCTATTTTGCTGAGACAATCAGCAAACTGCAGTTTAGGATAAAGTCTGTGAGCCCAGTGTTCTAGAACTAGCAGAATTTTAGCAAGATCTTCTGCCTCGTGGCCTTTACTCTTAAGCTTCATATTGCTAAATGTTGATTCTAGAATTCCAATCCCACGGGGACCAAGCAATCTGAAATACCATTAAATGTGCTTCAGAATTATTTTTCCTCTGATGTGATCAATTTAGAAATAAGTTGAATAATTAAATGAAAAATTGCAGTTGATACAGTCGATTTTATAGCTAGAAAAGGGCAGCAACATGTAGAGAGATCGTTCTTTCTGCCCGAATTGGGAGTACACAAGGACGTTTAACCCGAAAAAATCAAAAGTTAATACAATAAGTAACTATCGAATGCTGAATTATGCAACAATTTACACACCTTAAATAAACGGCTTTTTGAATCTCGCGTAGAGGGTTTTAAAGCTCTGACTCTTTGAAATGAAATGAAATGAAATGAAAATAAATTTTATGAAATGAAAATAAATTTTATTGAAATGAAAATAAATTTTATTCTGGGACCGAGGTCCCCTAAGAATAAATACATGACAGACACTGGACAGAGTAACAAATAAAATGAAATATCAGTGATGGGATAAAGGTGCTACAGTGGATAGAAACAGGAGCAAAATAAATAAAACTAAGTAAAAAAAATCATTGAATAAAAATAAAATAAATAATTATGATAAAATTAAAAATAAATAATAAATAAGTAAACTTAAAAAATAATAGTAAAAAATGAGTTAAATTACAGATTCATTAAGAAGACATCAAGATAGGAAAAATATGTCTAAATAAATATGTAGAGGATAAAATAAAATAAAGAGAAAAAACAGTAGGTATGTATATAAAAAACAAGCTTGTGGAGGAGGGAATCTAGCCCAGGCTTCCTATAAAATTAATTTAAGAAAAACTTATGAAAAAAATAAATAAAAAAATAAAATAAGAGGATGAAGATGAAAAGATAAATAAAATAAATAAGCAAAGACAATGAAAAAAAAAAATAAAATATGTTAAGGAGAGGGAAAGTATGGAAGAAGGGGAATAAGAGGCTAATCAGAGGGAGAGGATTGTTTATTGAGGAGGAATTGGAATAGGGAGGATTTGAAGGAGGCCATGGAAGGAGAGTGACGGATGAGGGGAAGCAGGGAGTTCCAGAGGGAGGAGGCTTGGACAAGGAAAGAGTTGTGGAAGGCAGAGGAACGATGGGAGGGGATGAAGAGGTCCGAAGGACGGGATCTGGTGTGTCTTTGGTGGACAGAGGACTTGAATTGGAACATTTGGTAAAGGTAGTAGGGTTCTTTGGATTTTAACATTTGGAAGAGGAAGGAACCTAGGAGGTAATCACGGCGGTAAGAGGGTTTGAGCCATTTCAACTCGGAGTACCAGGGCGAGATGTGAGCATCTCTAGGGACATCGAAAACAAACCTGATGTGAGCATTTAGGGTTCGTTGGAGTTTGTTATCGAGTCCCTTGCTCAGATCATAATAGACCAGGCACCCGTAATCGAAATGGGGAAAGATGAGGGAGGATACGAGGAGTTGTCGGGAACTTTGTGATAGAGAGTGACGGTACAGCCGGGGGACTCCCAAGTTTTAATAGCACCCTTTGACCTGAGATGTATTTGAAGGGTCGCTCTCTGCAAACTGACTTAGTTCATAACTAGACCTGACGATGGTATAAAGCCGAAACCGGTAGTTATATGTATATATATATCTTTAGTGGAATAGACAATATTTCAAAAAATAAGTTTGTTTTATTCATTTATTACAAGTTTCCACAATATGTCCGCGTTCCTCAACTTAGAAGTTGGAAATATATACCTCTTTTCGTTTCGAAGAAAAAACAAAAAGAAAAGATGCATATTTGGCTGATTTTGAGAGTCTAGATCTCTTCATTTTACAAATATATATTCTTCATATAGACTGAAATTTGATAGCAAATATCGCCTTTACAGGTATGGCGTTATCAGGTCAAGATTTCAACTAAAAATGGAAAAAATAAAATGCCAGCAACCAACCTGTGTGACTTTAAGACGTGAATAACCGACCCCGCTGCATTCTTGCCTCATAAATGCAGCAACAATTATTTTTTTCGGAAGGAGCTTCCCATAGTTGTGACAGATATTATTATTACAGAATATTCCTACAACATTTGAGAGCAATATAAGACTAGGTATTGTGTAAAATGTCCACGATAATGCGAGTTGAGCGTGACATTGAACACTTTATAAGTCTCCACAAATAGAGGGGATACAACAATTCTGATTAAGCGCAAAAAATCTTTGAAAACTACATTCATTTTTGGATAAAAGTTTCCTACTCTCCCATCAAAACCGCTTACTACTTCGTAATTACTCAAAATAATTATAAGAACAAAATCATAGCAAAGGTTACCTTGCACTGTCTAATTTCGGTTGTGGTCTCGTCACAATTTTTTTAGGCTTAACTACCCTTTTCTTTTCAATAACTGAATCTTCTGTAACAAAAAAAAATATATAGGTATATACATATATATATACAAATCCAGTTACATAAATTACAAAATATTTATAGAACCTTCAGGAAAGGCGAGTACCGGTATTCTAAATATCGTCAAAAATTCAGATAGGACTTTCTTAAGAAATTTCTCACCATTAACGTATTTTTCCTCTTCACAACTATTTTCAGTTTCTTGCTGCTTGTCGTGAAAATTTTCTGTTTCGAATTCGTACCTGGACAATTCATCAAAATCTGGACTGTCCATGTTCGTAAAAAATGTAAAATTATTCGCAGTCACTGGCATTCACATTGCTTGATTGTCATTGCAAATCTTAGAAACAAATATTGAAGACAAACAATGTTATTTTCGTAAACCATTCAAAAACCAGATTGATAAACCTCTCGATAACTTTTAATTCCCACCGTTTTCACTTCAAAACATTAATCTATCGATACACAAGAATTTCGTAAATCCAATAAAAAGAGGGCGGGTCAGTTCCAGGATTAACAGGTGACTCCATAGGTTAATACAGAACAGTAAATTTACAAAAATCGTTGCCAAGCCCCTTCGTTCCGAAAAAACAGTGACCTCAGAGGATCTGTTTTGAATGACACGTCTATTTCTTCAAAATAACGAAGTCATTGCATCAAATAGAAAGTTTTTTGAAAAATGAAAATAAACTCACTTCAAGATGCGAGAATGCTTTGCAGAGCTGTCATTGTCAGCTTAATATCTGTATATGCTGAACAATCTATATTCATGGCTGCAGATACAACTGGCAAACTTCAGTGTCTTGTAGGAACTAAAATAAGAGGGTTCGCAAATGCATTCTACACGACCTTCAGCCGAATACCATAAAAAAAAATGTTCAAAGATGTAGACAAAAACTAAAAGGAAAACTGGAACATGAGTAGGGCGAGGTTCCACAGAACTTTCCCATAGGGCTAGCAGTGGACTTTGGAAATTTTCAGCATTACCAACTTTCCATTCGATTAGTTATTCCGTTGCCCTGGTAGGATAGATGTAAATTGTTCCTACATCATGTCTCTTCATTTTAATATTATACATTTCTTCCGATTATTATAATTTTTAATTTAACCTTTGGCCGATCTTAAGAAATCTGTATGCTTTGTATGATTTTCCAATTCAGTATATGAAGAGATAAATAATTTCTTGGAGCCAGTTTTGGATTTCTAAAAATTTAAATTCAATTGCTATAATAGTAAACTATTTAATATTTGTTATTCATATTGTACATAGGTATTATTTAAAAAAAAATATATATGTAGTTCATTATTTCCAGACACTTATTGCTTTCAAGTTTACTTATGAGTACTCCTATTGTAAATAAAAAAAGTTAAAACAAAAGATATATCTTTAAACTTCAAAGGCTTTATTGAAAGAGCTCTCAATTGGGAACTGCGGGAAAAACACGTAAGCATTGTAGTTGTTCGTTATTGTGGTTCATGTCGGGACTACGAGGTCATATCGCCTACTACCAGAGCGCTCTTTCGTCGATCTGGTGGACATGAGACCTCCTCTACTGTAGGAGTCCTAAATTATGCCTAACCAGGTTGTTTTACTAATAATAAAAACAATAGCATTGAAGGGACGTGACTCGATTGTCTGTCCGTTCATCTGTCCATCACAAACTTGCATGTCTGAAACCGCTTGATCTGTCAATTTCAAATTTCGTATGGATTTATACATCACTTCGGCCAACATAAAGGCTACCTAATTGTATGTTGAAAAAATAAAAAATGATGACCAGTGGCTTCTGAGTCATCATACCAATTAAGTATTAAACTAATTCCAGGTCTACTTTGTGAAAATTCATAATGAACAGGATAAAGGAATATACACACACTAAAGGAAATATAAACTCCAAACACTACTTGTCAATATTTTCACTATATTGGTCAAAATTATACGACTATAGTTTCGCCTCTTATTATCGGCATTATCAAGTGAACTCAACAGAGAGTACTGCTGAACTGAGTTTGATGTAATGAATGTATCAACATAAAATTATATATTTAAATTCAAAACCCTATAAGGATGACACCTATTAATAACAGAGAGTACTGCTGAACTCAGTTCAGCAGTACTCTCTGTTGAGTTCACTTGATAATGCCGTAAGAGGCGAAACTATAGTCGTGTAATTTTGACCAATATAGTGAAAATATTGACAAGTAGTGTTTGGAGTTTATATTTCCTTTAGTGTGTGTACATTCCTTTATCCTGATCATACCAAAATTAATAGGAGTCGTCCTTATAGGGTTCTGAATATACACATGAAATTTTGTGTCAATACATTCATTACAACGGCAGTTACTGGAGTTTTTGTGTTGAACCTCCTCCTTTCCCTTTGGCTGGGAATCAATAGATGTCGTCCTTATAGGGTTTTGAATAAACATAAAATTTCGTGTCAATACATTTATTAAACTGCAGTTATTAGAGTTTTTATGTTAAGCCTCATAATCCCCCTTTCCTTTGGCCGATTTGGCTGAAAATCAGTAGGTGACGTCCTTAGAAGGATCTGACACACTGATAAAATTTCGAGTCGATACATGCATTCTATCGGGAGTTATCGTGTACACAAACACACATTTTTTTTTTCATTTTTGGATTCAGTAGGTAGTGAGAAAACGAGAAATTCCGTCGAAAACTGCGCATCGACTTTCTGGCCGATTACATAAATTCCCCTATACGTCGTACAACTGGGGAAGTAAGCAAATACCTACCTCATATTCTGGACTCAGTTAGTTAAGTTGAAATCCGTTTCTCACACTTACTTCCCACACCAACATGAATGGAATTTAAATAAATAAATAAAGATAAAAATAATTTCAAATCTTTTTTTTTTAATCTGTAGTGTTTTTATTTGTACATTTTTATTTAATGTCCGTTTCACATATTTCTTTTTTTTTTTTACAGTAATTATTAGTAAAATAGTAATTCTTATTCAATATTTACAGTCTAAAATAAAGAGACATACAAAAACTACTTTTTTTTTCTTTTTAAATTTAATACAGCAATAAATATGCAGGGTGAATTTGATAGCGGTCCTCCTGCATCAACTGTCCCAAGCTGTCCGCCAATCTCACAGACCCAGCGTATTGTAAATGTACACATAAATATATTTTTGGATTAACGGAACCACCATAATAACTAAAGAATAAAAATTAGTTCAGACTTTTCAAAACTAGGTTAAATATATACCAAAAAAAAAAGTTTTATATGCTGTCCTCACTCCAAGTCAACATTAGTATGACCATTAAATTGTTATTGAAGAGGCTTCGTTCGAAAGTTAAAAGTTGAAGCACTTATTATCATTACACATACAGATTGACACAGCCATTAAAAGTTAACATCGAGTAGTTTTAAACATTGATAATAAAAAACATGAACAATGACTATATTTTAATTTTTGTTCATGTCTTATCGTTCTTCAAGTATAACTGTTTCCTGTGGACACAAGCCCAGGTCGCCAAGAGTTGAATCAGCTTTGAGAGTTGTTAACTAAAAAATAATAATAAAATTAATAAATAGTAAAGAAAACATAAATAATGTAAACATAAACAGAATTAATGGGCCAGATCCAGCAAACTGACTAGATGTCAGAGGTGAATGTGAATGTGAGGTGATATGACAATGATTTTACTTTCCTAGCTTTACGTAGCATAGGGGAAGTCATGTAATCTGTCGACAATTCCATGTTCAGTTTTCACCTGAATTTCAAGTTTTCAGACCTCCTTATTATAAAAAATAAAATAAAAGACCAAATGTCTGTCTGCGTGTGGGCGTGTCTGGATACAATAACAATTTTTATGTGGGACTAGACGCCTACGAGGATGACGCCTATTGATTTTTAGTCTAATCGGACAAAGGGAATGAGGAGATTTGAGTGTATAACTCCAAAATCCTAATATTTGTCGATAGAATGGATGTGTTGATACAAAACTTTGGGATCCGATACAACATTGAATGAGACATTGAAAGACCCCAAAAACGTTCCTTTGAACATAGATCCGTTAATGACCCGTCTCTCGAGTTATGGGCGCTCAAAGTTACTCGGCGAACAATAAAATGCTAATAATGACTACATAACCGCATGCAACTCGTTTCTGAGCGCTTATCATATGAAAGAAAGTAATCCCACTATATATATCTGTCCTTCCAAACACCGTACGTGCCTCAGGCCTTAGTTCTCTAGTTATACTGTGTCAAAACAAAACAAAAATCCTTGCATCGCGGAGAAATAGAACACTCTCCATGGCTTTTGATCCTAAAACCTTAAATAATTTTTACAAAAACTTACATCTCTTTTGGGCCAGGGAGAAATAGCTTTGTACTCATCAATCCTGAATCCTTTTACCAGTAAAAAGTCAAAAACCACCTAAAAAATTAAAATAAATATAATAAATGTAAAAATAAAGTATATGTGTATATTAATCCACACTGTGTGTAGATCAGACAGTGTTAAGGACAAAGAAACTGCTAAATATTGATTTTTATTATTTTTAATCTATCATATTCTCAATAAATCAAATTGTTCAGCATCAAAGAGTAACAGTTTAGTTTATATAGGGTCGAAGAGAAATCGAGGTTGTCGTGTATGGATGGGGAAGTTTATATGTATGCACATATATGATGGGATGGAGTGCCTTACTTCTGACCCTGAGTATATCAAGAAATTTGGGCAACGTTGGAAAGTAACAAGGAGAGAGACAGAAAGAAGAGTGGAGAGGGTGGAGCTTGCTGCTAAATGAGAACCTCCGCGAGCTCTGTTGGGTGGCTGGAGCTGGACTCCTTATATAGGGCTCCACTCCAAGAGAAGCACCAGTCCTACCCACCCTCCAAGGTTGGAAAGTAGCAAGGAGAGAGACAGAAAGAAGAGTGGAGAGGGTGGAGCTTGCTGCTAAATGGGAACCTCCGCGAGCTCTGTTGGGTGGCTGGAGCTGGACTCCTTATATAGGGCTCCACTCCAAGAGAAGCACCAGTCCTACCCACCCTCCAAGGTCGGAAAGTAGCAAGGACAGAGACAGAAAGAAGAGTGGCGAGGGTGGAGCTTGCTGCTAAATGGGAACCTCCGCGAGCTCTGTTGGGTGGCTGGAGCTGGACTCCTTATATAGGGCTCCACTCCAAGAGAAGCACCAGTCCTACCCACCCTCCAAGGTTGGAAAGTAGCAAGGAGAGAGACAGAAAGAAGAGTGGAGAGGGTGGAGCTTGCTGCTAAATGGGAACCTCCGCGAGCTCTGTTGGGTGGCTGGAGCTGGACTCCTTATATAGGGCTCCACTCCAAGAGAAGCACCAGTCCTACACACCCTCCAAGGTCGGAAAGTAGCAAGGACAGAGACAGAAAGAAGAGTGGAGAGGGTGGAGCTTGCTGCTAAATGGGAACCTCCGCGAGCTCTGTTGGGTGGCTGGAGCTGGACTCCTTATATAGGGCTCCACTCCAAGAGAAGCACCAGTCCTACACACCCTCCAAGGTCGGAAAGTAGCAAGGACAGAGACAGAAAGAAGAGTGGAGAGGGTGGAGCTTGCTGCGAAATGGGAACCTCCGCGAGCTCTGTTGGGTGGCTGGAGCTGGACTCCTTATATAGGGCTCCACTCCAAGAGAAGCACCAGTCCTACCCACCCTCCAAGGTTGGAAAGTAGCAAGGAGAGAGACAGAAAGAAGAGTGGAGAGGGTGGAGCTTGCTGCTAAATGGGAACCTCCGCGAGCTCTGTTGGGTGGCTGGAGCTGGACTCCTTATATAGGGCTCCACTCCAAGAGAAGCACCAGTCCTACCCACCCTCCAACGTAGGAAAGTAGCAAGGAGAGAGACAGAAAGAAGAGTGGAGAGGGTGGAGCTTGCTACTAAATGGGAACCTCCGCGAGCTCTGTTGGGTGCCTGGAGCTGGACTCCTTATATAGGGCTCCACTTCAAGAGGAGCACCAGTCCTACCACCCTCCAACGTAGGAAAGTAGCAAGGAGAGAGACAGAAAGAAGAGTGGAGAGGGTGGAGCTTGCTGCTAAATGGGAACCTCTGCGAGCTCTGTTGGGTGGCTGGAGCTAGACTCCTTATATAGGGCTCCACTCCAAGAGAAGCACCAGTCCTACCCACCCTCCAAGGTCGGAAAGTAGCAAGGACAGAGACAGAAAGAAGAGTGGCGAGGGTGGAGCTTGCTGCTAAATGGGAACCTCCGCGAGCTCTGTTGGGTGGCTGGAGCTGGACTCCTTATATAGGGCTCCACTCCAAGAGAAGCACCAGTCCTACCCACCCTCCAAGGTTGGAAAGTAGCAAGGAGAGAGACAGAAAGAAGAGTGGAGAGGGTGGAGCTTGCTGTTAAATGGGAACCTCCGCGAGCTCTGTTGGGTGGCTGGAGCTGGACTCCTTATATAGGGCTCCACTCCAAGAGAAGCACCAGTCCTACACACCCTCCAAGGTCGGAAAGTAGCAAGGACAGAGAATGAAAGAAGAGTGGAGAGGGTGGAGCTTGCTGCTAAATGGGAACCTCCGCGAGCTCTGTTGGGTGGCTGGAGCTGGACTCCTTATATAGGGCTCCACTCCAAGAGAAGCACCAGTCCTACCCACCCTCCAAGGTTGGAAAGTAGCAAGGAGAGAGACAGAAAGAAGAGTGGAGAGGGTGGAGCTTGCTGCTAAATGGGAACCTCCGCGAGCTCTGTTGGGTGGCTGGAGCTGGACTCCTTATATAGGGCTCCACTCCAAGAGAAGCACCAGTCCTACCCACCCTCCAACGTAGGAAAGTAGCAAGGAGAGAGACAGAAAGAAGAGTGGAGAGGGTGGAGCTTGCTGCTAAATGGGAACCTCCGCGAGCTCTGTTGGGTGGCTGGAGCTGGACTCCTTATATAGGGCTCCACTCCAAGAGAAGCACCAGTCCTACCCACCCTCCAAGGTTGGAAAGTAGCAAGGAGAGACAGAAAGAAGAGTGGAGAGGGTGGAGCTTGCTGGTAAATGGGAACCTCCGCGAGCTCTGTTGGGTGGCTGGAGCTGGACTCCTTATATAGGGCTCCACTCCAAGAGAAGCACCAGTCCTACCCACCCTCCAAGGTTGGAAAGTAGCAAGGAGAGAGACAGAAAGAAGAGTGGAGAGGGTGGAGCTTGCTGCTAAATGGGAACCTCCGCGAGCTCTGTTGGGTGGCTGGAGCTGGACTCCTTATATAGGGCTCCACTCCAAGAGAAGCACCAGTCCTACACACCCTCCAAGGTCGGAAAGTAGCAAGGACAGAGACGGAAAGAAGAGTGGAGAGGGTGGAGCTTGCTGCTAAATGGGAACCTCCGCGAGCTCTGTTGGGTGGCTGGAGCTGGACTCCTTATATAGGGCTCCACTCCAAGAGAAGCACCACTCCTACACACCCTCCAAGGTCGGAAAGTAGCAAGGACAGAGACAGAAAGAAGAGTGGAGAGGGTGGAGCTTGCTGCTAAATGGGAACCTCCGCGAGCTCTGTTGGGTGGCTGGAGCTGGACTCCTTATATAGGGCTCCACTCCAAGAGAAGCACCAGTCCTACCCACCCTCCAAGGTTGGAAAGTAGCAAGGAGAGAGACAGAAAGAAGAGTGGAGAGGGTGGAGCTTGCTGCTAAATGGGAACCTCCGCGAGCTCTGTTGGGTGGCTGGAGCTGGACTCCTTATATAGGGCTCCACTCCAAGAGAAGCACCAGTCCTACCCACCCTCCAACGTAGGAAAGTAGCAAGGAGAGAGACAGAAAGAAGAGTGGAGAGGGTGGAGCTTGCTACTAAATGGGAACCTCCGCGAGCTCTGTTGGGTGCCTGGAGCTGGACTCCTTATATAGGGCTCCACTTCAAGAGGAGCACCAGTCCTACCACCCTCCAACGTAGGAAAGTAGCAAGGAGAGAGACAGAAAGAAGAGTGGAGAGGGTGGAGCTTGCTGCTAAATGGGAACCTCCGCGAGCTCTGTTGGGTGGCTGGAGCTGGACTCCTTATATAGGGCTCCACTCCAAGAGAAGCACCAGTCCTACCCACCCTCCAAGGTCGGAAAGTAGCAAGGACAGAGACAGAAAGAAGAGTGGCGAGGGTGGAGCTTGCTGCTAAATGGGAACCTCCGCGAGCTCTGTTGGGTGGCTGGAGCTGGACTCCTTATATAGGGCTCCACTCCAAGAGAAGCACCAGTCCTACCCACCCTCCAAGGTTGGAAAGTAGCAAGGAGAGAGACAGAAAGAAGAGTGGAGAGGGTGGAGCTTGCTGTTAAATGGGAACCTCCGCGAGCTCTGTTGGGTGGCTGGAGCTGGACTCCTTATATAGGGCTCCACTCCAAGAGAAGCACCAGTCCTACACACCCTCCAAGGTCGGAAAGTAGCAAGGACAGAGAATGAAAGAAGAGTGGAGAGGGTGGAGCTTGCTGCTAAATGGGAACCTCCGCGAGCTCTGTTGGGTGGCTGGAGCTGGACTCCTTATATAGGGCTCCACTCCAAGAGAAGCACCAGTCCTACCCACCCTTCAAGGTTGGAAAGTAGCAAGGAGAGAGACAGAAAGAAGAGTGGAGAGGGTGGAGCTTGCTGCTAAATGGGAACCTCCGCGAGCTCTGTTGGGTGGCTGGAGCTGGACTCCTTATATAGGGCTCCACTCCAAGAGAAGCACCAGTCCTACCCACCCTCCAAGGTTGGAAAGTGGCAAGGAGAGAGACAGAAAGAAGAGTGGAGAGGGTGGAGCTTGCTGCTAAATGGGAACCTCCACGAGCTCTGTTGGGTGGCTGGAGCTGGACTCCTTATATAGGGCTCCACTCCAAGAGAAGCACCAGTCCTACCCACCCTCCAATGTTGGAAAGTAGCAAGGAGAGAGACAGAAAGAAGAGTGGAGAGGGTGGAGCTTGCTGCTAAATGGGAACCTCCGCGAGCTCTGTTGGGTGGCTGGAGCTGGACTCCTTATATAGGGCTCCACTCCAAGAGAAGCACCAGTCCTACCACCCTCCAAGGTCGGAAAGTAGCAAGGACAGAGAATGAAAGAAGAGTGGAGAGGGTGGAGCTTGCTGCTAAATGGGAACCTCCGCGAGCTCTGTTGGGTGGCTGGAGCTGGACTCCTTATATAGGGCTCCACTCCAAGAGAAGCATCAGTCCTACACACCCTCCAAGGTCGGAAAGTAGCAAGGACAGAGACAGAAAGAAGAGTGGAGAGGGTGGAGCTTGCTGCTAAATGGGAACCTCCGCGAGCTCTGTTGGGTGGCTGGAGCTGGACTCCTTATATAGGGCTCCACTCGAAGAGAAGCACCATTCCTACCCACCCTCCAAGGTTGGAAAGTGGCAAGGAGAGAGACAGAAAGAAGAGTGGAGAGGGTGGAGCTTGCTGCTAAATGGGAACCTCCACGAGCTCTGTTGGGTGGCTGGAGCTGGACTCCTTATATAGGGCTCCACTCCAAGAGAAGCACCAGTCCTACCCACCCTCCAAGGTTGGAAAGTAGCAAGGAGAGAGACAGAAAGAAGAGTGGAGAGGGTGGAGCTTGCTGCTAAATGGGAACCTCCGCGAGCTCTGTTGGGTGGCTGGAGCTGGACTCCTTATATAGGGCTCCACTCCAAGAGAAGCACCAGTCCTACCCACCCTTCAAGGTTGGAAAGTAGCAAGGAGAGAGACAGAAAGAAGAGTGGAGAGGGTGGAGCTTGCTGCTAAATGGGAACCTCCGCGAGCTCTGTTGGGTGGCTGGAGCTGGACTCCTTATATAGGGCTCCACTCCAAGAGAAGCACCAGTCCTACCCACCCTCCAAGGTTGGAAAGTAGCAAGGAGAGAGACAGAAAGAAGAGTGGAGAGGGTGGAGCTTGCTGCTAAATGGGAACCTCCGCGAGCTCTGTTGGGTGGCTGGAGCTGGACTCCTTATATAGGGCTCCACTCCAAGAGAAGCACCAGTCCTACCCACCCTCCAAGGTTGGAAAGTAGCAAGGAGAGAGACAGAAAGAAGAGTGGAGAGGGTGGAGCTTGCTGCTAAATGGGAACCTCCGCGAGCTCTGTTGGGTGGCTGGAGCTGGACTCCTTATATAGGGCTCCACTCCAAGAGAAGCACCAGTCCTACCCACCCTCCAAGGTTGGAAAGTAGCAAGGAGAGAGACAGAAAGAAGAGTGGAGAGGGTGGAGCTTGCTGCTAAATGGGAACCTCCGCGAGCTCTGTTGGGTGGCTGGAGCTGGACTCCTTATATAGGGCTCCACTCCAAGAGAAGCACCAGTCCTACCCACCCTCCAAGGTTGGAAAGTAGCAAGGAGAGAGACAGAAAGAAGAGTGGAGAGGGTGGAGCTTGCTGCTAAATGGGAACCTCCGCGAGCTCTGTTGGGTTGCTGGAGCTGGACTCCTTATTCAGGGCTCAACTTCAAGAGGAGCACCAGTCCTACCACCCTCCATGGTTGTCATTACTCACAGCCTCTATCCTGGCAGCTACAGACAACTTCTGGTGTAGAGTCTGAATAAATACATTTAATTTAAGGAAAAGTGAAAACAATTATTCATTACTGGTAACCGTGACAAATAAATAGGTTGAATTTTCTCCATATTTCCTTTAAATGAATTTATTTATTTAATAAGCATTCAACACAAGGATTATTTCCTTTCGATCAATCATTAATGCAATTCTCGGGTGCCAAAAAAAAAAAAAAAATTAAATATAAATACATTTAATAGAAATGAATAAACACATATTCGCAACCAATTGTGGTATCAATTTCACACTTTTCAGAACTTACTTTCAGTTGTGTTGTTGACAAAAATTTCCTTTCAAAAGTCTCCCCAGCGGGAGGGCGAAATCTGAAAGTTATTAACTGACTTTTGCCTGGGTCATCAGTTTGGGGCTCTGCCGGCAGCTGAGATTCAACAGCGATTCTTTCAGCCTGAAAAATTACAAAACAATTTTACAGGCAAAGTAGCTAACTTAAAAAGCTTTTATTTTATGAGCCAAAGAAGATTTAAAGAAACGGATTGTTATGCCGAACTCAAAAGTTCTATAAGATTAGCTTATAGAAAAACCTAAGTGGCCAACCTGGGTAATTTGAAAGAACCCGACAAGAGCTACAATTTTGGCCCTCTGCAAAATAAACGGTTTAGATATATGAACATGCAATTATAATATTAATTTGTTAATAATAACGATAATTTTACAGTATATCAACTGTGGTATATCTTTATCGTTACAATACACTGTACACTGTATTGTGTGTATTAGTTTGGTACATTTACCTCCCTCTTATTCTCTTCCTCTTTCTGTTCCCTCTTCACTCGCTCTTCTTCTTGACATTGCAGTAGCATCAGTTGTTTCTTCGCCTCATCTTTTGCTCTACAATAAAAAACAATGATAAACATAAAATGAATTGGGAAATAATATATTTTCATAAAAAATCACATATTCTTCGGGATTTCTATATAAAAGTTATGCATTGCATGATTTTTAAAAATAATATCTAAAACAGGTGAAAATATAAAGAAAAAAAAATTTTAAAAAATATCAAAAATCTATTACTCCTACGGAATGAATTTTTTTTTTTTTTTTATTCGACCGAATAAAAGGCCGCCCCCACCTTAACAATACATTTACCTGTCTATTTGCAAAGATTGTTGGTAGGCCTTGTCCTGTTCCGATTTGATCATTTCACGGGCCGCTCTTACCTCCTCTTCTTTCATTTCTGTCTCTTGCATATCAGAAAATACATCAACTGCATGAATCAACATAGTCAAAAGCTCGTTGATACCAATATTACCTGAAAAAAGATAGAATAATAAATAATCCATAAAAAAGATACATTTGATAATCTACTTCCTTCATTTAAAAAAAAAATATTATACCCGCAGATACGAAAATAAAGTAGGGGTGAGCTCTGAACCTACCTGGTACAGACATTTTAACATAAATTATTATTAAAGATAAATTATTATCTTTATAAATAAAATTATAAGGGGGGTTGCGGTCTGAACACAATGGCTATTTTAGAGAACTATTTGGGTTTCATCCATCAGGTCAAATAAAGACCATAAAACTGTGGTTTTTAACTTTCATGATGACAAAAAAAGTTATTTAATGTTTTCTCAAATACCGCGAAATTTATAACTCATAGAGATAAATAACATTTCCAATTACAGAACACATGAGAAAATCTGAGTTTAGTTTTTGAAATTCCACAAATCGGCCAGAAATGTGTCTTTAGAAACTGCAAGTCTTACCCTGATCAACATACTTCATTCGAAATTTGTATACTTGTAGTTTGGCGAACCGAAAGAAAGGAAAAAACATTGAGAATATTGGGAAAAGGTTTACTCCGGGAAATAGTGGAAGACTGAAAAGTTTTCAATTCTTCTAACTAGGATATCAAATAAACGCCCTCAACATAAATATGAATTTAGTTTTTTTTTTTTAAATTTTGATAATGGTGGGAGTAAATGGCAATAAAGTGAAACTAGATTAGGTTACTCATTCCGCAATGTCTTAGTTTGAAACATGTCTTCTTTAGAATGAAATATCTACAACCTGCATAGGCAAGGGGTTCTAGAAGCGAGTCGGGTTGCCTAAAAATATAAGGAGTAAATATAAGTACCGTAAATAACGTTGAGTAGCTCAGTATTAGATCGAGATCGGGACAGAATGAGAAGTGCTGGCAGCTGGTCCGTGCTGATGTTCTGAACAGTGTCAGCAACGGGACTCCCCAGATTTCGCATCAAGGAGGACAGCAACCTGACAAATAACAAGAAATATGTGAAGTATAAACACACAAGCACCTCACCACTTCATTTATCAACTAACTATCCAATACAAAAATAAATAAATAAAATATGCAACTTTAAAGTCCTGGATTGTTTGAAATTTTGATGAAATACAATATACATCTTCACAAGTAATTTTCAATTCTAATTTAATATTATGTTTGAATATTCTCACCTCCCAGACAATTGGCTGCAGTTTTATAATCAAAAACACGTCATTAGGTTTGTATAAAGTTGTGGCAATAACCATTTTAATTACATTAATATTTTATAACTTGATTATAATTTATTCAATATTTAATTATTTTCTAATAACAGTTTTGTAATTCTATTTTCCGCTAATTCCACAATTTTTTGCCCATTTAATACTCTACAAAATGGTACCAAAAACTAGAGGCAACTCCTATTTTTTAGTGTTGCAACATTATAGCGCTGTCTTCCCAGTGTACAATGGAAACAAGCTGAAGTTTTCTGAACTCATCGAGGGTATTATATTTTCAAGAAAAAATAAAAATAAACCAACATCTTTTCGCTCACAAGTTGTTCCTACATGTTCTAAGCTCGGTACTCACTTTGAACTTTTCCAGATTCAATAAGGATTTTGATGTCTTGTGATCTTGTGAATCTCTTAAGTCAATAAGACGGCTCTAATCATAACTAATTCATTCATTAGTATTTATCCTTATTTACTCACAAATGTTTGTTTCCAGGATCTGTTATGTCCCATCCCCAAACCACGAAGTAATTCGCGAACGTCTCAAGAACTGTTTCAAAGCCGAGCAACTCAGTGCAAAAAACATTAGTGAGTACACTTCCATCGTGGTGGAGATAGATAGCTAACATCCTCCGCTAAAAAAAAAAGTAAAACAATTTAAATAAAAATGTTAATAATCGCTACTTCTTAGGGGATCGAGGATCAGTCCAGAGAAAAATGCACCACTAGAGCACCAATTAATTTTTTTGTAAAATCAAGAAATAACAGTTATTTTTTGATTGAAAAAGTAAAAATCACTGATGATTCTTAAATAAAAGTCTAAAGTTAATCAGTAAGATTTATACATCTAGTTAAAAATTAACTGTTAACATTTGACTTATATTTTTTAAGTTAAACGTCAAGAATTGCTTATGGAGTGAAACATGTTTGAATCAAAAAGAAAAATTACTTTTTGAGCGATATTTTTTAGATCAGAAATAACACTTATTACTTGAGCGATATTTTTTTCTCTCAAAATAATCTATTATATTATATAAAATGATCTATTGTGAAAAATACAACCATTAAAGCAAAAAAATTATTAAACTATATCCAAAGGCCAAACTGCACTGTTGACTTTTTTTTTTTTTTCTTTCGGTACACATTGGAATTTGACATTTTCGGTCAGAAACAGATTACATAGTGTTCTCGTTAATTTGGGTTCATTATAAGCCCGGATATGCCGGAATAGTAGCGCCTTACCGAATTTTGTATTTCCTGACCATGTTGTATTTAGTCAATATATGATGTAAGAAAAAAAAAAGTGAAACCTACAATAGTAGTCCACTACTACGCCGCTTTTGCGTGCAAGGGCTTTCTCAAGGGCCCTTGAAGGTGGGGGCACCCTCTTGATTATTTAAAAATGCTGATTACCTCTTTAGCTGGCCGCAGACAAGCTTCCTTGATAGCCTCTTCCAAAGGGCCAGGGTAGAAGCTAGGAACAGACGGTCCATACCGCAACGTAAAACTATCGATAAAATGCACCGTACCCGCTGTTTCATCTTCAACATTATCTGGAACTATCAAACAATACATAAACTGTTTTGAAATAGTAAAAACATCGTCGGGGTGTTACCCGCAATGTACTTCTAGCGGAAACTTAGCTTATTTGCAATACGCAACGTTTCCGCTCTCCATTCAAACCCTCCTTCCTCGAAATGACGCAAAAATCAGTATTTTAACCCATTCTAAATCCATATAGAGTCATTCCAAGTCAAAGCATCCAATGTTTGAATCTTTTCCTCTCAAATTCTCCTCATTTCCTGCCTATGAGTTTTACCTAGTGAGATAAAATGTAAAAATTTTCAGATTTTTTGAGCTATGGTTTCAGAGATAAGAGCACAAAAGTGAAGTGTTTTGAATGTTTGAAATGGCTACAACTCAAAATCTATTGCAGCTATGAGGGTGGAGATTCCCCACATTTATTACTTCATCCTGAATTCCTACCTCTCCAACCGCTTCCTCAATACTTCTGTTGGATCAGGATCCTAGACAAGGCAGTGGACTGGAAAAGAAGACCACTCCGGGAGTGTTGAAACAGCAAAAAAGCCAGAGAACTTCAATATAGAGAATGGTCTGATTCAGTCCGGAATGTGGAAGACAAAAAAATGAATCAACAAAACACAGCATACCCACACGACCACCATTACTCAGATGTGCTATGAGGCGCCAGTCTATTCAAGAAATGTTATATTACAATACAAAGTTCATCCCATCGAGTGTTATTATGATTTTGGAGCTAAGCTCCTCTATAAACCCTCTCTTCCCTTGGCCGAAAATCAATGTCTCATTATGGATTTCTGCATCCACATTTAGAATATTCGGAAGATATATTCATTATATTGCAAGTTATTATGATTTTGAAGTAAGCTGTTTCTCTTCTTAGGCTGATTTGGCTCAAACCAATAGGACTGGGAGCTTTGAATACACGCATGAAAGTTCATGTTAATACATGCATTCTTTACAATGTGGGTTACAATGTCCAGAGACACACATCTATTTTTTATTTCCATTTTTGAATTTATAGGGTAGAAAACATAAAATTCCAGTGAAAAGCCAACATATAATTTTTAATCAATTGCATAACTTCTCCTATACTACGTATGTCTGGAGAAGGAGGAAATAATAATCATACTAACTTAAAGGAGTAGGTCTCCTAGAAGTAACATCATCATTAAACATGTCCTCTTCAACTGCGAAGGTTTCGGACGCATCTTCAAAATCTTCAGGAGAACTATCACTCTCAACCAGATCGATGAAAATCTGAAATATAATAAAACATATATAAATTAATAACATTTGAGAAAAAATTATGTGTCCGAATACACTTTTTGCGATGTGTCGAGATAAAGGAAAAACTACTATAAAATAAAAAAAAC
Organism: Aradus depressus; assembly: GCA_963662175.1. Lineage (NCBI taxonomy): Eukaryota > Metazoa > Arthropoda > Insecta > Hemiptera > Aradidae > Aradus > Aradus depressus. The sequence goes on along the minus strand of OY759218.1, from coordinate 48,502,625 downwards.
AATGAACCCTCCGAAGCCCTACTTAATGGATATATTTTTTGTGGACTTGAGACAATATAAGTGTTGAATAAATTCTTTTATATATATATATTAATATATCACTGCCTAGGGGAGTGCCGCTGGGTGATTTCTCCCCACTTGACATTCTGGTATCACCATTTTTCACTCTTATCCCTTATGCTTTCGGCTGAGGATGGTAGAAATACTGAAAGTACTCCCATGTATATACATATAAATATATTATTTGAAATAGACAATACCACAAATAAACTAGTTTTATTTCATTCAAGTTCATTTTTCACTCTTTTAGTACATCTGATCTTAAAATATAATTAATACAGTTTTAAATTCAAAAATGTACGAGGGTAGTCCCACAAGTATCCGACCTGACATACAGATGGTGGTTGTTGTTTGAAAACAATTACTATGGTACAAAGTACGAACCTTATAAAGCTTAAGTTTCAAGTTTGAAGACGCGACGTTATTTAGCATTTGTTTGGCAGCCATCAGTAGTGAACGCTCTCAGTGAATTTGTAACACGGAAAAAATTGGTCATTGTTACGTGATACAATACTTTCATTTGAAAGGTGTCAGTCTAACCGATATCAAAGCCGAGCTAGATTCTACTCTGAGAGAGACTGCTCCTTCGTTTACAACAGTAAAATATTGGGTAGCAGAGTTTAAACGAGGCCGTACGAACTGCCAAGACGAACATCGCAGTGGTCGACCAAATGAGGTGACCACGCCAGAAAAGAGGTGGAATCTGCGGTTGATTGCTATTTTGAGGTTCTCACTATAAACAGGGTATCGAAGCTATTGAACATCGCTGGGAAAAGTGTATTGAGCTAAAAGGAGACTATGTTGAGAAATAAAGATATTTTTTCTTAAATTTGTTGTGTTTTCTTTGTTAGGTCGGGTACTTCTGGGACTACCCTCGTAAATTAAATAAAATGCAAATAAATAAAATTAAAGTTTAGTAACTAAGGCTCGCAAGTTTTACATATTTTTTTAATTGATAAAGATGATTAGATAAACTAACACTATCTTGGCCTTTATGTCTCCTTTATCAAGCTAATTGTAAACTGGTCTCAAATCAAGGATATCTTTTCTCAACTTTATATTTTTGTAGCGTAAATACATATTTTGGGAATTTCTGCCAACACATATGAGGATACGTACAGGGGAAGGGGGATGATGTGGAGGACTAGGGTAGCCCTGATCCCCAGAACTCTGGATGGTCAGACAGTGGAACGGGATATCCATGTCTACTTGTGACATCAAAGTATTGTCCGTCACACCCTCCGGCCACCCGCACCAAATTTGACTCTGAACAGGAATGTCGGTTAGCATGTACGCGTCCACTTTCACTTGAGCAAATGTTCTGTTTCCTGGCACCTTCACATTGTATTCTTTATTATGTACTTCATCGTAGATCTTCAAATCGTGTACTAAATTGGACGATTCACTGGAAAAAAAAATTGATTATATTAAAAAACATATTGTATTTACTATATTATGGTATATTTTTTTAAATTATCGAATGAATGAATACTGATACTAATACCGTTACAATATACACGTAGAAAACTATATTATTGCGGCAAGATATCTTCTTGACATTATCTACGTACAGAATTAAATTAAAAAACATTCCTCATATTTAGTAGCTTGGGTAGTAAAACTATTCTCATCATGTCAACTTGAACAATTACCATTACCAACACTATTACTTTCTTGCTGCGCACCAGAAGTAGAAGCACTATCAGAATAACCTTTAACCAGCGGTTTTTTTGCGGACAAATTTTAACCATTTATCCATTTTAAGAGGGGTTTAAAATCAAAAGCATTTAAGAGTCAACTAATAGTTGAACAAATAATAGTTATTATAATACACACCGCTATCTATATAAGTTCCGTACAGTTCATAAAACTCTCTCGATGATGATACACGGGCCTACCAGCCACTTGCACAATGGCGCACTGAGCGGGCCGCGCGTGAAACCAGACACAGCGACCAATGAGAGAACCCTCGTACTTACGTGATACACGACCATACACTCGCAACTGATCGTGAACCAAATTCTATGGCGTACCCCCAAGTATCACTTTGCGTACCCCCTGGGGCCGCAAGAATATATTTTTCTCCGTATTTATATATAAAGTTATTTCATATAACTTATTGTTTATTCAGTAGTTCACATAAAATATAACTCTGGCTTATACTTGTAAAACAGAAGAAAAAACAATATGAACTTACGTCTCCATGGGAACTGTATCGGCGCTTCCACTTCGAGAACTGTCTCTCTGGTATAGATAAAGCTCAAATTCCGTTGGTAACATTAACGAAGACAAAACTATCTCATCTGAAGTGGGGATAGAGGGCCAACCTTCGAGGAGTTGTTGGCACATGGGAATACCTGTCTCTGAATAGATGTACGTCTTGAGGCAACCTGCAAAAGTATAATAATATCGTGCTACTTGGTTCGTCCCTTAGTATAGGGGAGGTTATGTAATAGGTCAAATATTTGATTTCGAGTGTTCATCGGAATTTCATGTTTCCCGACCTCGTGAATCCAAAAACTTAAAACAAATGCATGTCTGTTTCATCATGGAATCAGATCCCCATAAGAACAGCACTTATTAGGTTAGGTTTTGACACATGCCTGGGCTTCAACTACGAGGTCATATCGCCTACTACCAGAGCGCTCTTTCGTCACTCTGGTGGACATGAGCCCGAGTCTACTGTGGGAGCCCTAAAGTTTGCCTACCCTAAATTTTTATTCACCTAGGGTCGGGGTCTTCAACGGGTACCTGACATCGTACAGGCTCGGGACCATCGCTTAACGTCCCATCCGAAGGACGGCGTGCTTAAGTTTATTTTACCTCCCAGATAAAATAAACTAAGGGCCTCGGTCGGGTTTCGAACCCACGAACTTGAGCTCAGAAGACAAGCACGCATACCACTGAGCTACCGGCGCCCTCAACAGCACTTATTATCAGCCAAATCAGTTGAAGGGAAGAGAGGGATCAGAGGAGGAGGGTTCAACTCAAAAATCTTAATAACTGTGGATTTAATAAATGTGCCGAAATGAAATTTTATACGTGGGTCGAGAGCCCCAAAAGAACTAGATTTGCAGTCAAGTTGGCCATAGGGGAGAAGGGTATAGAGGGTGAAAACTTAGTTCATTACAAATAATTCGTGTCTGGGAAGTACATTGCCGGTGATTAGCCGACGTCTTTTTCATTGAAATGTACAAAGGTTGAAATGTCAAGTACCTATATCGAGAATTTGATGGTTTTGCTTCGATGTTAATATAGAATGATATTCATATCTAAACTCTGTGACTCCATGCATCGACTGTTCCTTTTTGTGATGCGCTCGGAATTCATGTTTCCTGCTACAACTTCAACGAATGAATGATTAAATTTCAGTGAGTTAAATGCTATTTTATAAAGGAAAAAAAAAAAAAAAATTCCAGTTAAAATCTGCAGTTATTTACGATATTGGTTTCACATCGTATCATGCACCTTCAGCTTTGTTAATGTTTTATTTCCCTTATGAAATTATTATCCTGTAATATCGCTACTGAGTAAAATTTAATCATCGAACGTTGTACCAGAAAACATGAAGGAGGACATCACAAAAAGCAATAATGACAAGCCTCATGGAAAACCTGTCTACATAAAACCAAATTTTAAAGGGAAGACATCTTTTCATTTGCCTTATAATGAAGAATCCTGTAACAATACTACTGACTGAAATTTAAAAACTAAAATAAGTCAAAAAAGTGACTGATAATACATAGGAGAAATGTGATTTCTTGACCCCAGTTTCAGCTAAATTCAGTGTGTTTTAAAAGGATATTGGCGTTTAAAAAACACAAATAAAATGTGCATTGTTTTAATATTATTATTATCAGACGTCACTTCGAAGCTAATTAACCAAAACATATTATTTATACCATCATTTGGTGGGTTTGGTGAGGAATTCTTCATAAAAGCCATAACATTGTTTCAAATAATGTCTGAAATATATTTTTTTTAAATTGTGAGACGAACAAATTCTGAGGAATGCACTTTTTTTTAAAAACTGATACTTAGCACATCAGTATCATTCGGTTAGATTAATTAAAAATAAATACAATGAAATCGGAAGAGGTCAGACGAGTCTGAGAATGGGTAAGGACTATCTGTAAGTAGTTCGATTTCACTTCAGTATTACACCATTTAGTTAGTTACTGTGACTCATGCCTGGGCTTTAACCAGGAGGTCATATCGCCTACTACCGCTAAAAGCGCTCTTTCATGGCTGTGCTGAGCACGGGCCCGACTCTACGATGGGAGTCCTAAAATTAGCGTACCTAGCTTTATTCACCTAGGGTAGGGGGTCTTTAACGAGTATCTGACATCGCAGAGGCTCGGCACCATCGCTTAACGTCTCATCTAAAGGAAGACGTGCTCAATCACCTCCCAAACAAAAAACCTAAAGGCCCTCGGCCGGGTTCCGAACCCGCGATCTTGAGCTCAGTAGGCTAGCATGCTACCTCTGAGCTACCGGCGCCCACTACACCATTTAGTGCAGATATATATAACTTAAATTAGACCAGAAATTACCTCCACTTCACTTCTCAGCGGTTCACATACATGTAAAAAAATAAAATTAAAATAAAAGTTTTTATTTTTAAGGAATGCCTTACCTACAGTCATATTTTCAGGAATCTCAAGTTCCAATTTTGTTCCAGCATAATGAACATAAATTTTGACCATACGCATTTTTGAATTTGATGTTGATGGATCCCCAAGGAAGTCAGAACTAACCGAAATGGGAACTCCATTTCGGAGGGGAGTTTTGGAACTAGCTGTTTCACCAGAAAACATGAGAATGTCATTCTGGTCTTGTGTTTCTTGTGGTAAAGCTTTCTTTATTGCTGCCTAAAATCAATTTCAAATATTATACACCAAAATTTACAATCACAAATACTAAAAGGCCGTGCACGCAGAAAATGCGTAAATTTAGTGGACTTCCTTACTGAATTATTGTCTGATACCATAGACGTTTCAATTCAAAAGATTTATTTCAACACCGGAGTCTTATTCTACGCAATTCTGTTATCAACTGTAGAAACTTTCTGCTTAATCAACACATTAAAAAACAATATTTTGAATTTGATTAGAGTGTAATTTATATTACACTTTATATACTTTTTACACTGCACATACTTTACGTGTTAAAAAATAAAAATTAAGAAACCCCTCAGAATAGATAAAGTTCTTCTTCTAAATTGTTGAGAACTGCCTGCTTTGTAATGAAGGAAAGATGATTAGTAAAACACAAAATTATTTTCACTTACTAAAAGATCCCAATCGGAATTTTCCAACCACATGATGGCATCTCCAACATTTTCGATCCCCGTACATCCCTAAAAATAAAAATAAAAGCAGCATAAATTATAAAAAGAACTGTGTTGACAAAGTATAATCGCAAATCAAAATATGAATTTTTGATGAGAAACATTTCCAACCGAGGTAATAGAGATAAACGAAATTAAGAATTAGGAAAGTGTCGTCAAGCGCATGGTTTCGTAACAAGCCATATAGCAGGTGGAATTGAAGAGGTTGACAAGTAGTGGTGGACCATTTAGTAAAAACATAGAACACTTCTACTATTGGAACGTCGCTTTTTTTTATCGTTCCGTTCCAATTTCGTCCCAGGCCTGTGGATTTCAACACGATTTTGCCTGTATTCGTTTAAATTGGAGCACATTTGTAGAGAATTTCGAATGTTGGATGTTCAGGAAATAATTTTTTTAAATAAAACCTAACAATAAAGGGGAGGATCAGAGGGTGGACTCACCTTAAAAACCCCAAAGTTAATTGAATAATTTGTTTTGAGAAAGTACATTGCGGGTGATTCAACGAGTTTTTGGTTAACTTTCCTAAATATATTTGTACTTTCATTTTGTTATGCCATGATGTCCCAACGCCGTTTTTATTTTAAGTCTATGGTTATTTGCATTTATCCATCTTTTTAATCTAATTTTGAATATTTTACTTGTTTCTCCTATATTTCATTTCACAAATTTTGCAGTTTATTTGTAAATAACAACAATTTTTTTCGAAATGAGGAGAGGGAGAGAGAGTGAACTATAAAAGCATCATTGGTACAAGAAAGTCCTGTAACGATCACATATATTGTAATCTTGAATTTTAATGTATAATAATACTTTTTATATTTTTTTACTTGTCTATGATCCAAGGTTTTTAATTATCAATAAAGAATAATAATAAAAAAACGTGTCGCCATGTCCAAGAAAAAAATCTCATTCAAAAGAAGTGGTACCAACGTCGAAAACATCAACTGCGAATGGTGTTCATTGTTTGCCCCCAGCCAACATTAAATGTTGATACAACAAAAGAACGGGGAGCTTTCGTTCCACCCAATATAGGCCTAAAGCTCGCAGACATAGACCATTTCGAAGCGGAATGTAATGGGCTGCCCATTACATTCCGCTTCGAAAGGAACATTCTTCGCATAAAAAAAAGGAACATTCTTGACCCAATTAGGGAAGGACAAATTTGGGGCGAAGAACCAACCAAGAGCTGTACGAGCTATTCGAAGATGTGGGCGTCGTTAAGATCATATAGTTCGGAAGACTGAGATGGGCTGGACACCTGGCTAAGATAGACGACAGCGACATCCATAACAACGTGGCTGGACAAAATGAGGAGAGTAGGCCGACCACAGAGCAGAACTAACAGGGGGACGGTACTTGAGGAGGCCAAGACTGGGATGGGAGGACGGTGTAATGAACGATGCGAGGAGCCTGATTGGAGTCTGGAACTGGACAGCTGCCGCAAAGAACAGAACCAACTGGCGGAAGGTACTTGATGAGGCCAAGACTGGGATGGGAGGACGGTGTAATGAAGGATGCGAGGAGCCTGATTGGAGTCCGGAACTGGAGAGCAGCCGCAAAGAACAGAACCAACTGGCGGAAGGTACTTGATGAGGCCAAGACTGGGATGGGAGGACGGTGTAATGAACGATGCGAGGAGCCTGATTGGAGTCTGGAACTGGACAGCTGCCGCAAAGAACAGAACCAACTGGCGGAAGGTACTTGATGAGGCCAAGACTGGGATGGGAGGACGGTGTAATGAAGGATGCGAGGAGCCTGATTGGAGTCCGGAACTGGAGAGCAGCCGCAAAGAACAGAATCAACTGGCGGAAGGTACTTGAGGAGGCCAAAATTCAAGAGTAAGTAAATGACAATGATAAATATTATTTGTAAAAGTATTATTCGTAAAAATAAAACAAAAAACAAACATGACCTCAAACATGGGTTTACTAAAAGAAAAAAATAGAAAGGAATCATCTCAATTAAAAGAAACGAGAAGAAAAAAGAAAAATTAGAGATTAAAAACAGAACATTGATATAGATAATTTGAACTAAGACTTGGAATATTTCGCCAAACAATTCTCACCCAATAGAAAAAGCTATTTACAACCAGAATTTAAAAAAGAAAAAAAGAACTTCGAATGATATTTTTCTGATATTAGCACTCCAAATTAAGTCTAACATAATTTGAAATTATTAAAGTGCTTTAAGTACTATGAAATGAATTTGAAAAGGGAGAGAATAATTTGTAAGAGCCTGGTTGTATAAGACAATCCTGGCCACCTCGAATTTTTTTTTTCTTCATAATTATTAATAAAAACTACCAATAATTTTTTTTATACTTATTCCTTGCTACTAATTACAATTTAAACATTACTTAGACACATTTTCTACGGAAATATATTTTTCATTCTTTGAGACGCTATAACCTTGGTCGTATTGGTTCCATCGCAAATCTGAGGACTTATTAGCGATTGGAAATTTAAAAAGGAACATTTTTGGTAAGAACCAATTTTTCGTTAGAACCAACCGTTTTCGGGTAAATCAAGGAAACGTAGAAAAATATGTGTCTCAAAACGATATTTCTGGATCATCTAACGACTGCGAACATTCAATTTTAATTTATTTTTATTTTATTTATTCATTTAATAACATCATTATTTATTTTTTTTTTTTTAATCGCACTAGTTAGGTGTTCGCATTTTTTTTTTATCAGAGCGATTAATCGAGGATATATAATATATGCATAATAAAATAATTGAATGTTGATGTTCCTCCCCTGAGCGTGCGAGCAATAAAACAATAAATAGCCTCGATAAATATAACGAAGGCAATGTCAACGTCACGTAAATCAAATACAAATTAAATATAGTATTTAAAAAAAAAAAATAATGATACAAAACAATAACACAAAGAACCATACAGCTGATAAAACGTTACTGGGTGATTTACCTGAAAATTAGCAAGTATCTCTTCGCGACTACTTGACATAGTGAATCTGGTATTATGTGCAAAAAGATTTTGAAAATTTAAACGACGTTCATAACCTGCCGTCCCGTTAACAACATGAATAATCACTATACACAAATTAGCCCCCACTGGGGAGATTTCGAAACACTGCCATGAGAATTATATATCAGTGCCATTACGTCAAAATAAATATGATAATAAATAAATATATATATTTAATGAAACATACGTAAAATGTAAATATTTAAAACATATCTAGTATTGATTAAATTATAGTTTAAATATATATATTTAATCTTTCGAGTGGACGTGTTATCGATTCGTAGTGGTTGATAAGACGAATACCTAGCGGAAATTTTAAACTTCTAATACTAGAATAGGAACCTGGACATTGTCCATTGATATATTTTATGTATATAAAATTAATATATTTTTATTTTACTACATATATAATAATAGGTTAGGTTAGGTTTTATGACTCATGCCCGGGCTATAACTTCGAGGTCATATCGCCACTACCAGAGCGCTCTTTCGTCACTCTGTTGGACATGAGCCCGTCTCTTCTGTGGGAGTCCTAAATTTTGCCTACCCTAAATTTTTATTCACCAAGGGCAGGGGTCTTTAACGAATGCCTGACAACGTACAGGCTCGGGACCATCGCTTAACGTCCCATCCGAAGGACGGCGTGCTTAAGTTTATTTTACTTCCCAGATAAAATAAACTAAGGACCTCGGTCGGGTATCGAACCCACGGATCATATAATAATATAACATATTACAATAAATTAAAGACTATTTTTTTTTAAAATAATTTTTGAAGCGGGATTCATTCGTTTATTAATTTTACTACATAATATTTTTGTATTTCTCAAAATAGCTTCTTTCACTTTAACGGTTATTTATACCCAATCAAAATAATTCTGGGATATGGTCAGTGGGTGAGTTCTTTTATAAAAGGGAACAGAAAATATAAGATAATCTTATTTCACAAAAAAATATTTTATCAAAACTTTTTGTTTAATAAAGCACAAATAAAAGTTTTAGCGAAATAATGTCTGTAAAATATAATTTTTTATATACATATATTTTTTTTTTTTCTACAAAGCTTAAATATTTTAATTAGGGTGCCAAGAGGACGTAGATAGGTTTGAAACCAGGCCGAGACCCTCGGAGGTAAAAAAAACATGAGCAATCCGTCCTTCGGATGGGAAGCTAACGGATGGACTCGAGTTTAAGCGATGTCAAGTACCCTTTAAAGCCACCTATTAACGAAAATAATAATAATTATTAAATAAATAAACCTGCATATTCAAAATTTAGGACTACCACAGTAATAGAAAAAGCCCGGGCATGAGTCACAAAAAACCAACAAGTATCTAATATATTATAAAGGTTTCTTACTATAACTGGCATTGTAAAATATATATTGTAGCACCTATAATTCGCACCAATTGAAATTCTTAATTTGAATTTAAATATAAATATATTTAAGCAAATTTTTAAATGCAAAATGCAAAATAGAAATACAGTGGAATTCCGATATTTCGTATCCCTATTATTCGTATTTCCGGCTAATTTGTACAAATTTGCACAGAGAAAATCCCGATAAGTGGTATAAAAACAATGCATTTCGGACCCCTCGGTAAAAAACCTCGTTAACTCGTACTGTTTTCAAGAGGGGGAGAGAGGACAGTGAGAGACGAGAGAGCAGAATGAGTGCGAGATAAATGTTTTCTAGGAAATCACCTGATTCCTACAGAACCAAAGGGGAGAGCGAGTGAGAGAGACAAGTTTTCTATGAAATCTCATGTAATTCGTACTCTTTTCACTCAAAGGAAGTGAGGAGAGGAGAGGAGAGGGGGAAAGTTTTAGCAATTTTATTGATCTTGTCTGACATTTTTTCGAACAAATGTTTGATTGGTGTTTATTTAATCTAGAACATATGTACATATTTTTTATTGCAGGTATTGTTTATTGTATAGTTTAGTATAAAGCAGTGTTTATTGCATAGTTTTTATTCTTACCACATTGTACGTTACTCTTAATACATACATATTTGCATTAATACGTTTTTTAATTTTTTATATTTTGTACTCCCGATAATTGGTTATCTCGATAATTCGTACCAAACCGTCAGTCCCTTGACCATACGAATTATCGGGATTCTACTGTATAATCATTAAGACAAATAATCCATGATTTGATAAAGATTTCAAACTATGCGGGTAAATGACATCACTCTTAGACGGCCATATTTTTTGACAATTAATAATCTTTTTCTTAACGCATCACTAGTATGGCCATTAGTGTTGACAATTAATTTAACTTAAAGAAATAAGTAGTTTTTTTTTTTTAATTCACTTGTAGAAATGTTACCTAAGGTAACGGGGTCTTTAACGAGTACCTCACATCGCATAACATCCTATCCAAATGACGGCGTGCTCAAAGTTTTTACTTCTCACATGAAAAACCTAAGGGACCCGGCCGGGTTTCGAACCAGCGATCTTGAGCTCAGAAAGCAAGCACGCTACCTCTGAGCTACCAGCGCCCCCCACAATAATACCTCAAAATAATACAAGATAAACATACCAAAGTTTCTTTCCTGTTTGACTATAAAAAAATTATAAAAACAATAATGTTTATAAATAGAACCAGAAGAGAAAATAAGAATTAAAAAATGAAAGGGTGGCTTGTAAATAAACACGCAAATAATACTACAACTTTTGATTACAGATTTGAATATTAAATAACTCATCTAAAATAGAAAACAGAAGAGTTAAAATAATTATAAAAAAAGATGAAAGATAAATCAAAGATTATAGAATGTTTTGAAAATATCTGAGTTCAATGAGAATGTTCATATCATAATTTTATAGAAGAACTAGCAGTATTACCCGGCGTAGCCGTTCGTGCTCATGAGATTTCTGGGTCATTCTTCAAAACTGCTTTCATGACGTTAAATTTTCAGATTACTAATTTTTCTATACACAATTTAGTATGAGGATTTAGGAGCCAGTTCAATGTTATTGCAATCTGTCCACTGGTTTTGGAAGAGTGCGAAAATGTAATGAATTAATTCGTTCTGGGGAAGTTCATTGCCGGTGATTCACCAACAAGTTTTTTTAACATGACGTCACGAGATGATTTGCAATTTGTTCTCACAAACAGTGAGTGTGTAAAAGAACATTGGGAAGTCAATGTGTTCAGAAGATTATATAAATTCGGGCATTTTATACATGAAGAACCCCATGACGGCATCCAAAAACTCATTCGGATCGGTGGCATTTTTCAATATATTATTCAAGAAATAACGATGATGATGGACTAGACAAATTTCAGAAGGAAACAAAAAATTAACATTCTTTAAGTAACATTTAACTGTAAAACGTAATTTTGGTGAATCATCGGCAATGTTCTTCCCCAGAACAAATTAATCAATTGACTTTTCTCTCCCCCCTCCAAAACCAATCGACCATTTGCGCTAATATTCAACAGTTGACTTACACAGGGGCTCCTAAATCCTCATACTAAATTTTGTGTCAATAAATTCATTACATCGGCAGTTATTAGGGTTTTTGAATTGAGACCTTCCCCCTGAACCCACCCTTCCCTTCACTCGATATCTCTGAAATGTGACAGGTTATGTTCTCATTGGGTTTTGACTTCAAATATGAAATGCCATGTCGATACATTCATTACATCGGCAGTTATTAGGGTTTTTGAGTTGAGACCTTCCCCCTGAACCCACCCTTCTCTTCACCCGATATCTCTGAAATGTGACAGGGTATGTTCTCATTGGGTTTTAAATATGAAATTTCATGTCGATACATTCATGACATCGGCAGTTATTATGGTTTTTGAGTTGAGACCCTCACCGTGAACCCACCCTTCCCTTCACCCGATATCTCTGAAATGTGACAGGGTATGTTCTCATTGGGTTTTAAATATGAAATTTCATGTCGATACATTCATGACATCGGCAGTTATTATGGTTTTTGAGTTGAGACCCTCACCGTGAACCCACCCTTCCCTTCACCCGATATCTCTGAAATGTGACAGGGTATGTTCTCATTGGGTTTTAAATATGAAATTTCATATCGATACATTCATGACATCGGCAGTTATTATGGTTTTTGGGTTGAGCCCTCCTCTGATTTCCCCTCTTTTCTGTTGGTTCCGCTTTAGTTAATACTTTTATTCTTGTTGTAATATAATTTAAATTTTATAAATATGTTTTGTTCATCTATCTTAAGGTACTTCCCTCCTGAATACACTCTTTCAGACATTTTAAATTGCCATAACCTGCTTGTTCTCTCTGATTCACTCCTTTGGATAGAACGTCGATATAAAAGTGTATATTCTTTTATTATTATTATAATTTCTTATGTTTTAGTGAATTGTATATTAATGTAAAGGGTTTATCGTTCTTTATTTATGTATGCAAAATCGTTAAATATATATTCTACAGGTATTATTATCTGTAGAACAGATTGGCATCCGTAAGATTATAGAACATTTTTCTGTTTATACTTATACATAAATTCATTGTACACTTTTTTATCGATTTTACATACATAAATACAGAAAGATAAACACTTTACATCAATAATATATATATTTTTTTTGTATTTATTTATTTAAGCCACAAGTATGCAAAAAAATGCACAACCAGCGGCTGGGCTGACATATACCTACTATACAAACATAATAAAAATAGATTAATAAAAATAAATATGACGTGATAGGCTTGAGAGGAAAAACACCCAGCGGTGAACCCTCATGGCATCACTTCACAACAGGAGATCTCTATGCCAAACTCTCTTTAATCTTCTTGGGGGATTGTGGGGTAAATTTGTATTTAAGATTTTGCGAACTTCCGGATTGATGTGTAAGTAAATTTTGTTGTAGAAACGTTGGTATAAATGTTTAATGGTTGTGTCTATGGATGTAACGTTCAAGTCGCGGTGTAGTCTTGTTGCTAAAGGCCCCCATCCACGTACGACCAAATCGTCAGATATGTCAAAAAATATTCCGATCGTCAGATAAATCGACTGTGTGTGGCATGATTGTTTGCGATTTTAATTATCTTCAGATCATAAAATGATTGTTGACATTTTCAAGAGATCATCAGATGCGATCTATCGATTGTCCGATACATCGCAAGTGTAGGTCGATATCGTCAGATCTGATAAGCAGTTGAACTGAAACCATAACTGCATGGTTTAGTGAATTTTTTAGTAAAAGTACTAGTGTGCTCTGTGTTTTTCTTTAAAACTTGAAATAGTTTATGGTGTCTTTTAAAATGACAAATTGGTCAAAAGATTTCATGCTACAATTTATAAACTTATTTCGTCAACATGAATGCCTTTGGAAAATAAAATCTAAAGAACACTCTAACCGGCAGAAGCGGGATGCAGCGTATGACATTCTCATAGACTTGGTAAAAACCGTTGATTCCGATGTTGATAAAAATGCAATAAAAAACAAAATTAATAATATCAGAACGGTTTTTCGAAAAGAATATAAAAAAGTTATTAATTCAGAGAAGTCAGGCGCAGGAACGGATGAAGTTTATGAACCAAAGCTATGGTATTACCATCATCTTTTGTTCCTGAGAGATCAAGAGGGTACTTTGGAAGGAAACAGTTCAATAAATTTGGTAAGAAAATAAATAACTATTTATTTTTTATTAATACAAAATAACTGAAATTAGATACTTAATTGTATATGTATTTGTTTGCCTTCAACTTTAATATATGAATTGTTCTTGCCATGCAACACTGCCAACCCCATTGAAGTAGGTCAAAAATTGTTCCCTCACAGCTTTTGCACTGTTTGTCGGCATAGTTCTAGTTACTTGAAGTCCTGTGAGTTCAGACCTCAACCCTTCAGTGATTGAGCCACTTTCAAAGTCTTCCATATCCATGGCATCAGCAGGAGTATATGTGTCTGGGCTGTTACGTCTTAAAAAATTATGTAAGGCACAACATGCAAGCACAATAACTTCTATATTTTCTAAGCATAAATTTATAGGTGTTTTTAGGACTCGGAATCTGTTGACTAGTATTCCAAACACATTCTCTATTATTCTTCTTGCTCGACTTACTCGGTAATTGTATATCTTTTTCTCCTTAGGAACGTTATAACCACTGTATGGTTTTATGAAATCATTTCTCAAGCAAAACGCATCGTCCCCAATAAATACATGTGGTAATTTATGGCCTTTGATATTTGAGGGTGGAGGTATATTTAAAGTTCCACTTTCCAACAAACGATAGAAATCTGTATTTTGTATTACTCCTCCATCAGAGACTCTGCCATTTGTTCCGAAATGAAAATAAATAAATTCGTAGTTAGCATTGGCGATCCCTAAAAGTACTTGACTATGAAACTTTTTATAATTAAAAAAGTACGATCCAGCACCGGGTGGAGGGGTAATAGCAATATGTTTTCCGTCAACCGCTCCTAGGCAATTAGGGAAGTTCCACCTTACTTCAAACACTTTGGCAATGCCCCTCCACTCTTCTTCAGTTGTAGGAAACTAAAACAATAAAGAAAATAAATGATTAAGTATAATTGTTGTTAACTATAAAGTAAATTATTATTACCATTATGAATAATATATCATTAATTATCATGTTTTATTTTAGGGGTCCGAAGATAGTGAACAATCAGGTCATTCCCAAGATTACAATGAGGAAAGAACCGAAATAATGGATGAAACAACATCGGAATCGGAAGTTACACCCGATAGGGAACCTGCATTTAAGGTCCCTAAAAATTTTAAAAGGAAAAATAGTGCTACAGTCGAATCTTCTTTAACAGCTATAACAGAAAAACTGACACAATCAAGACCAGAAGATGAATTTGACGTGCTTGGGAAATCGGTCGCGTTTAAGCTACGTTCATTGACAAGGGAGCAGCGTATTTTTACCGAAAAACTTATAAATGATACCTTTTATCATGCACAACTAGGCACTTTATGCCGAGAGTGTTGCATTTCTTGCCAGCAGCCAGAGCAAATTTATTATGCTGTCGAAAATGGTAATGCTTCGACTGATTGAGTAAATAAATATCAGTTTTTATAAGTCTGATTGAGTAAATAAATATTAATTTTTATAATAAGTTCATATATATGTTGTTTAATTATATTACCTACCTTTACATAATCCTTTAAAGCTTGCACTAAAGCTTTGCAAGTTTCGGGAATTATTTTGCCAAGTGTTTGTGGTGCAATAATGGTTGAAAATTTAAGATCTTCATATGATCTGCCTGTTGCTAGAAACCGAAGTGACGCCGTCAAACGTTCATGAGGTGAAATTGCTTTTCTCATTGCAGTATCCTTTCTAGCAATAGCTGGAGCAACTTTACTTAGCAATTCGAAATACGTGTCTTCTGTCATCCTTAAATAGTTGTGCCAATCCTTTGGATGAAATTTTAATTCATTCAGTAAATTTATGTGCGAATATTTAATCCTCTTAGTCAACCAGTCTTTTGTCCAAATTTGTCTTTTCCTTTTTTTCTTTTTAAGAGCAATAATAGCCACAGCAGCAGCAGAATAGAGTAGGACTTCATCTTCAGCTATCATTCTTTAAATTCTACTAATAAAATTGTAAACAAATAAATACTTTTATAAACTTGTGTGTTACTAGTAGCAGTGTGCAAACACGGAATCGTAAAAGACGTAAAATGAAAATACTTTTATACTTATTCAAAACTAATTTAAACACCAGTAAAATTTTAATTAAAAAAGACACCGACAAACACAAATGACAACTATAAATCGAACGATTTTTTCAGGCCGTGTATGTGCTATCGACATCGTCAGATATTTACTTACAATCCGTCTGACGATATATCTGACGATTTGGTCGTACGTGGATGGGGGCCTTAACGTATGGTGGGCATTGCGTGATAAGTCGGAGAATCTTGGATTGAAATACCTGTATTCTTTTGATGTTCGAAGTCTTGGCTGTACCATATATTTGTTAGCCATAGGTCCAGAGAGGTCGGAGAAGATAGGTATAACAATTTAGTTTCTGTCGAGTAGATAATTTAGAACGCCTATTCAAAATACTGTACAATGGTCTAAGTCGCCGGTCTAGTGTGAGTCCTGTCGTCCGAGTGTGAGGGTTCCAAGTCAGCCTTCTATCGAGGGTTAATCCTAAATATTTTACTGAAGAGGTTTGAGGCAATGGCTGGTTTTCAATGAATACTGGGGGGCAGTCACCACGGCGGAGAGCGAATGTTACGTGTTGACATTTTGTGGTGTTAAATTTAATTTTTCCAAGATTTACTCCAAACTTCAATTTTGTTGAGGTGTTGCTGTAGTATGAGTGAAGTATATATTTATTACAAGAGGGCTCCGGTAGCACAGTGGTATGCGTGCTTGCTTACTGAGTTAAAGATCGAGGGTTCGAAACCCTGCCGAGGCCTTTATTTTATTTTATCTGGGAGGTAAAATAAATTTAAGCATGGCGTCCTTTGGGTGGGACGTTAAGCGAGGATCCCGAGCCTGTACTCGTTAAAGACCCCTAACCCTAGGTGAATCAAAATTTAGGGTAGGCAAAATTTAAGAATCTCATAACTGAGTCGGGCTCATGTCCACCAGAGTGATGAATAAGCGCAAAAATAACAACACGTGCCAAATAAACAATATGTAAATATATTATTTTGGAGAATTTAATTTATTGGACCCAACAACCTGTTCGATATTAGTGTAATTAGTTATCCGAATATGGTGGCTAACTCGTTAGATAGACAAATCCGAGAAAGCAATACCACGGCCTCTATTAATTGTATAAGTAACTTCAGAACCGTGAATTTAATAGTAAAATATATATAATAGGCCCTTATTCACATAAGTTTAGATTTACAATATTGTAAGACAAATATATATATATATATATATATATATATATATATATATATATACATAAGACTAAATTAGTCCTTTAAATAGTAAATATTTCTATAAATTACAAAATTAAAAATTATACGATAAAATATTAAACAAAACGGTTGTAGATGGCCGTTTTTAAACTCATAACCTGAAAATAACCTACAGCATGGAAGTCTGGATTCTTCCGCGATTTCACCTCAATATATGAACACACTTCAGTAAACAAAAATTTATATATATTTAACGCAGTATTTGAATGTTGGTGGTTTCTTTGTATCGTTAGTATGAAAGTGTTTGAAACTTAGCGTTGTTTATTGTAGTTTTACTGCTGTTTTATTTCAATGACTTCATTCAAAGTGTAAGTTGCTTTCACAATATTTTCCCCGTTTTTTTTGTCTTGGTTTCGTGAAAGTTTGTTCCAAAATTCTGAAGTCGAATATGTGCTAATAATAAATTACTAGAAAAGTACTTTTGAAAATAAATGTCTTTTGCAGTTTAGTGGCCGGAGACGTCGAGGGAAATTTCAAGAAATTATTCAAGAAAGTTAAGAAAATCAATGAAAAGAGCGGACCATTTGGTTTTTTGATATGTGTTGGCAGTTTTTTTGGGTGCCAAAAAGACATCGAATGGAAAACGTACATCAAAGATGACCTAGAAGGTTATATTCACTTTCTTATGTTATTTATGGCCGTTCGGAGAAATAGTTTTTAAATGTAGTTTTTTTTTT
This sequence comes from Aradus depressus, assembly GCA_963662175.1. Lineage (NCBI taxonomy): Eukaryota > Metazoa > Arthropoda > Insecta > Hemiptera > Aradidae > Aradus > Aradus depressus. Next base: position 48,484,635 of record OY759218.1, on the reverse strand, counting down.
TTCGTTACAGTTCCTGTACAAGTTTACATTCTTGGCCCCAACGACGAGTCGCAGGTTCAGTTTTACCCTGATGTATTAAAAACATCAAGTATCAACGTTAATATAACATCGGTCGGTAAGTTGTTTTTCTTCATTCAAAAAATAAAATTAAATTGTTTGAATCCAAATTGCTTATTAAATCCATCGCAGTACATACCCACTTGTATTTCTACAGATCATTTTTTAAATGTTATATTTTTTAGGGAAAGCAGGAGTATTTACTACAATGGAAGGATTGCAAATTGCCTATTTGAGCGGTTTGGAGTATAGCCCAGAGTCAAATCAGGATGTTTGTTTTAATGCAGTTGATATTAAAAATTTAATTAAACTATGCAATAAAAAAAGAATTGACATCCTAATGACATCTCCATGGCCTTCAGAAATAACACAGAATGACAAATTGTCTTCGCATAGCCCTTCGAAAACGTCACGTCTTTTAAAAACATTAATTCCAAAAATTAAGCCAAGATATCATTTTGCAGGTTGTGAAAATATTTATTATACCAGAACCCCATTTTGTTATGAAGACGCAAGTGGGAATATTGGGATTACTAGATTTGTGGGTCTTCCAAGAGTCGCAGATTCGGATAAGTGGTGTTACGCTTTCAATATAACCCCTTCTGATGAAATTAGCGAGTATGATCTTCGAAATTTGGCAGATTATAAAATTTCTTATCCGTTTACTCAAGAAAAGGTGAAGAAGGGTTCATCAACCAAAAGGAGCAATGATTGCTGGTTTTGTTTGGGTAGCCCAAAAATCGAAAAACACCTTATAATATCTATTGGAACTTATAGCTATTTGGCACTTGCGAAGGGAGGAATTGTAGATGAAAACTTTCTAATTGTGCCTATCGATCATACACCTTCGCTAAGCCTCGCTCCTGAGAAGCTCCTTCATGAAATTGAACAATTTAAAAAGGCACTAAGAAGGTATTTTGATAATAAAAACTTCGATGTTATTTTCTACGAAAGATTCTATAAAACAATTCATTTGCAACTCAACTGTATTGGTCTTCCTCGAAGGTTGAGAGCTAACTTACAACTGTGTTTTCAGGTGAATCTTTTTTTTTTCAGGTCCATAAATATTACTTAACGGGAGAGTGGAGGTTTAGAATTTTTTGATAGGGTTGAAGGAGCGGGGGTCTCGAAAAATGTTAACTATAGGTTTTCATCATTCACTCGTAACTTTGCCTACTTAAAGATAAAAAGAATATAATTAATTTTTATACATTTCTATTTTTATGTCGAACTTTGTATTGCGGTCTTATTACATGTTTTTATATTATCTTCAAAAGTTTCATATGCAATTATTCTTTGTAACTTTCTGCATCTAAATGTACGATATATCTAAATTGAATGTTCAAATGTCGCGCTTTTTAAACATGGATTGCTCACAGCACCACTCGATACATGATGTATACCTAAACTAGTCTCGTATCTAGCAAAATTCGTAAAAAATAAAAAAAAAAGTTTTAATCATAGAAATCAACATATTAATAAATATATAAAACAAACTTCTTCTGATTAAACAGGAAGGAAAATATTTTACACCGAACAAATTCCTAACTGCAGCCACCGAGGATTTCCAAGTTGAGTTCCTACCCACTTCCTTACCTACTGTGTCTAACCACTCAACAACCATGATCCCCTTTCAGTGTAGTAGCTAATTACACTAACCACTCATTTTTTAATTTAATTTCCGTAACCCCATCCCCCTCAAAAAGTATTATGAGTAAAATTAAAACAATCTTTATAATACGTCGTGTTAGAGGAGCCGGGATCTCCCCCGAATCAAGAAAATAACATTAAGCATGAATGCCTTATTTATTTATTTTTACTTTTTTTACATATAGTATAAGCAAGTATTGTAATCGTGCGAAAATCCGAGATCGAGGTTTCAACTGATTTTCACGTTTCAACGTCCCCTGAATATGTTTTGACCATTTTCGCGATGATGTGTGTATGTGATTGAAAAGTCTCTACTGCAATAACGATTGTAGCCATGAACTTGAAATTAGAATGGAGAGGTCACATGGTCTAACTTAGGTCTGATTAGATTTTGACCGAAATCGAACGAATATTAAGACCGCTTTACCCCGGGACCTAACTCCATTTTACAATATACAGCTTATGTTTTTGACCTAATCAAAAATCTTTTCAAGTAATAGTTGTAGAGAATACTAAAATACATAATATATATGAAATAACATTTTTCACAGGTCGTCCGGTTTGCGAGATACATCCCGAAAACCATGTTTTTGGAATGTACTTTTGAAACACATATTTTTTAGGCGTTTCCTTGATTTACCCCAAAACTATTGGTCCTATCGAAAAATGATTTCTTACCAAAATTGTTCCTCATAAAATTTCCAATCCAAATGTAATATATAATACATAAATAAATGCCAAAAGTTATAGCCCCCAAAAAAATGTAAATAAATGTCTATAAGGAATATATCTAAGTAATTTTTAAATCGTAACTCAGCAACGAACTGAAAAATATGTGATGTGGCCATTACAAGACTTCCTTATACCAACCACGCTTACAGATCACTCTCTTTCCCCCCTCTCAAAATTATTTCATACTGGCATTACTGGATATAAGAATATCACATGATAACGCAGTACAAAGAGACAAAATGAAATGTTTTTGAAAAGGGGGAGAGAGAATGAGTGATCTGTGTTGGTATAAGAAAGTCATGTAATGGCCCCATCACATATTTTTTCTTTTGTTATAGAAAAGGGCTGAAGAGATTGGAATAGAGATGGAGGAGTATCCTGTGAGAGCTAAGGCTTACAAGAATTTTAATGGTGACGAAAATTATTTCTACGTGGAGGTGGATGAGGAAGAATCGATGATTTGTCGAATAACGGATCGCTTCCCTCTGCACTTTGGCAGGTAAAGTATACGAAATGAAAATAAGACAGTCGTCGATGAATCACCCGATATGTACTTCCCCAGCACAAACTACGTTTTCGGTTCCCCTCATAAGCCAATCGATAGGTTGATTTATAACTCATTATTCGACTTAGTGGCTTCCGAATCCTCATGCTAAATTTTGTGACGATACATTCATCAGCAATTTATGAGGACCATTGAGTTGAGCCCCGGCTGATCCCGCTGAAAATTATTAGGTTTCGTCTTTATAGGGCTTTGAATTTACATATGAAATCTCACGTCTATTCATTCATTACGACAGTTATTCGCGTTTTTGTGTCAGCTTCCCCCCCATTTCCGTTTGGCTGAAAGTCATTAGTTGTCCTCAGAGGTTTCTGGATACACATAAAAATTCGTGTTGATCCTTCCTCCTATCGGGAGTGAACGTGTTCACAGATGAACAAAATTTTTTTTTTTTTATTCTTGAAATCAGGAGGTCGGAACACATGAAATTTCGTTCACCGAATTTCTGACCGATTACATAACTTCCCTATACTTCGTAAACGCGCCTATGAAAAGAAAAATCAAATTCTATGCGTAATGGCCCTACCCACTTTTTTTAACCGGAAAAACTATAATTTTGTCTCACGTAAAACCAAATAGATTCAAACAAATATGTTTTGGACTATTTCTTTTATGTGTACCAAATGTAACAAGGTACTTTATGTTGATTAAATCAATTTATTATTTAATTCAAACAAAAAAATGTTTATCTGCCAATATTTTCTTGACGCACTGTTTACGTTTATTTTTACAATTTTATTTGTTACAGGGAAGTTTTAGCGAGGAAAGACGTTCTAAATCTGCCTGGGAGATCTAACTGGAATGATTGCATTAAATCTGAAGAAGAGGAGAATATTTTAGTTCAAAATTTGAAATGTGATTTCAAGCCTTTTGACTTCACTCAATAAAAATGTATTATTCTAATTTATATGGTGCATTGTGCCATTTATACAGGCGTAGGAATCTAAACTTACCATCAAAATGTTTTTCGAGTCTCACAGATATATGTATCTGTATATACTTACTGATCTCGAGCTCAACTTTCTTATTCACAATGGGATCACATATTTTTCTTGACGACTTCTGAAACTAGACTTCGCTTTTTTCATTAAAAATGAGCCTTGAATGAGAACAATCAGTTAGATACTAGCTGAGATATTCAATGTTGAGGTTTCATAACTAAATAAAACTGTTTCCTTACAACATTGTGTTTTCCTTTTCTTTTCTTTACCTTACATTCTGAAACCAAAAACTAATATTACCGCAAGGCGTAAAGTAAATGTCATTAAGTTGTTATTGAAAAGTATACACTTTGCTAAATGAAATGGTGAGTTTTTTTTTTTTTTTTCGAACTAAAATTTTGTTCCCAACTCCACGCTTGATAAAGATGCGCTTCGCTGTAGAAATTTGAAAATTCCACGTAATTTGCGTTTTCAGTACATTCTTTGATAACTCCCGGAAATCATAAACTTCAGTGTCCTTTCCAACAAATTTAACTGTTGCATGTTTGGCTCTATTTTCGTATAATGTCTCTGGCTTGGAAATAGTTTCAAGTCGCTTCATATCTTTCTCAATGTTTCCGGACACCCGGTCTGCAGGAAACTATGTCCTGTGACTGGAAAAACCACTTCAACTTCTTTTATTCGAGTATTACTCAAAGACAACCAGGTGGGCAGCATCGTCACAAGTGATGAATTTTTATTCTGCCCTGCGCACCCATGAGAGACGAGCCGAATTTTCTGGAAGTTCGAAAGGTCGACTGTGTTAAGGTGATAAAGGATGCATGATGCAGTTAGATTCGAGTCTCTGCTGTACTCCTTTTCGATCCAGCAGTACGAAGTCACATTTAATGGACCTAAATGTGTTTGGTTGACCCTGGACAACCTTAGTGTTTGAAACCTCACCACGTGTCAGAATCATAACTCACAAGATCCAAAGGAAGTTGTTAGTTCTGACATGAACCCTCGACTTTAACCTCAATTTTAAGAGGGATCTAGTTAGTTTTGACTACAATCAACGCCATGGGTGGATTTAACGGTGTGAGTTCCATTAGAAACCTCGAAATCGAATTTTCTGGAACATGTGAGTTTTGATTCTGACCTCCTCAATTGTAGTTCTATAAGGCCGGAGCGAGTATGTACTGGTAAGGAGGGCAAAGGGGAGGACCAGATCGAACCCCCCCAATCAATTTTTCCCAGGGTCATTTATATACTTTTTTTAGAGCTTCTCTCAAAGTGTAATTGATAAATTTTCTCTTTATATCATTAATGATTTATTTAATTTTTTTTTTGTTTATGTAAATTATGTTAGTCAATTTTATTTAGTAAATATGTTAAGGTAAAATCCTTTAGACGGAATATTATTATTTTTAAATTAACTTCTAGTAATTTCAATTAATTTTAAATTCATTCAATAATCATTTTATTACATTTGGCATTTAGTGAACAGTTCAGTCTCGTTCACATTAGTGAATAGTTCGTTCCTAACCGAGGCTTCAATGTACCTATCGATTATTTCTTCATTGTTTTACTGTTACGTATTATTATTTTTTTTTTGTTGTGAATATTTTGGGTGATAAGAGATGTTGTTGAATCGGTTAAGTTCCTTTAGGAACTGCGTAAGTTAATTCTAAAAAATATATAAATTATGGTACAGTGGAAAATAGTTAATTAGTTCGAAGTCATTTTTATACCTTAATTTAAGGTAGTGGATATATTATTCGTGCCAATTACTCGAGATTTAGTTTTCAACGGAATTTCACTGTCCCCTGAACACGATTTTACCGTTTTCGCGATGATATCCGTTTGTGTGAATGACTGGAGTTTTGTGAGAGCTCAGAATCAATTGTAACAATGAACTTGACATTTGAGATGAAGATCTGATAAGCAGGCTAAAATTCTCACCCTCTTTATTTCGAGGCCTACGTATTATATGATACCGCTTATATAATTGACTCAATAAAAATTTTTTTTTATTTACATTTTTAGTGAAAACTAGAAGGTACACTTAATAAACAATTCAGTTTTTTCGAAAACCGCCTGGTTGGTCGAACGTTAATTCAAGATTTAAGAGTTGTGGAGGATGAATCTTGTGTAGTCTATGAATTTTCTGTTCCATTGCATGCACCCTAGTTCACGCTCTCTCACCTTTTAAATCGTTGTTTTACGTCTAGCATTTTTTTTGTAATGAATGTAAATTCATTCATTTGGTCAAGCAAGGATAAAAACACCTTCAAAAAAATGGATATCAATTTGGGCCATAACAACTCGCGCCGGGAGCTCAGAGGTAGCATTTTCGCCTATTGTGCTCAAGATCGCGGGTTCAATACCCGGCCGAGGCTCTTAGGTTTTTTTTTTATCTGGGAGGTGAAAAAACCTTGAGCATGCCGTATTCATTAATAAACTCCTGTAAAAAAAGGACGCTACACTGTATTATTATTATTGTATTATAATTTTCAGGCAAAATGTTTTTGCAATGCTCCTGAGAAAAAAATTAGTGAGGTGACTGGCCTTTCTAGCAGAGTGTTTAAACTTCCATCTGAAGGTTTGTAACTATGTATTACAGTTCATTAGGGTGAGTTTTCAGAAAATATACTCCAATAAAAAAGCGCTTATAGTGATTACGAAATAATATCAATAAAAACAAAATTGGTATCAAACCATTACAATATATTAGGGATAGCAAGCAAAGAAGTGTAATATATTTTTTGAATTGAATATAAATAACCCTCCATGGAATTCCATTTTTAGAATATATCAAATCGAGAAATTATTGTTAATTTGAACAATTAAAAGCATTTTACGTACCTCATATTATACTTATAAAATTATCGAACATACTCAAGTTAGCCGAAAAAGTAACGGGACATTCTGAGACCATAAATGATCCATCAATTACCCACTAACACAATAATAATAAACATAAATATATTTGTTTATATGGCTTTTACTATTGGTATAGGTTTAATATTTAAGGTTTTATTGTTTGTGGATGACGCTTTAGGGTTCCTTAAGTTTAAGTTGAAAACTGAAAAGGGAACGTTTTAGTGAGCTGCGTGCGTTTATGTCTGTCCGCCTCTCTAGACATCGAACCATTTAAGATAGAACTTGGGTTTTTTTTTTTTTTAAGTATCCAGAAATACGGGCCAACGCCTTAAGTCGATTATAAGCGCAATCAACAACATTATTTCTTCCCCTGTGAAAGCGTAAATTGGGGGGGTCGCAAAAACAAAATATCTGCTGGTAGAATAGAGTGGAATGTCATATAAAAGCTTAAAGCGAGTAGATATGAAATATACATATTTTTCCATGATTTTATGTTTAATATGGCGGCTTTGGGGTGTCAAAAACCTTCCTTCACTTGTTGGTTTTTCCTCTCTGATTTCGGTCTATTATACGTAAAAATACGAAAAAAATCTGAGCAATGTGCGCCATTGGCTTCAAGGTCAAGTGTCTTGCGTCAAAACAGGGATTTTATTTATTTTTTAAGAAATGTGTGCAAATGTTGGTTCCCTCTTATCTAACTGGGTAAAGTTTCGAATGAAACCGGAACAATTGTTTGACATTCTATTGTCAGTAAACTATTTAAGTTGGTATATTTTGATTTTTTCAGATGTGGGACCTGGTGCTTCGAAGAGATCTACTTATAAAAATCCTGAATATTTTTGCTACGACAAAATGTCATATTTTGAAGCAGAAATAGAAATGTTAAAATTTAGACTTCCTCAGCCATCGGCTATCAAACCTTGAAATAATGTTAGTTTCTCCAATTATATCTAAGTCATAGAAATATACTGTACATTCATGTAAAAACATATTGTTTTTGTTGATCTATAAAAAAATTAATTTAAGTTGGTGTTCTGTGTTTTTAGTGCATGAAACTGATAGTTTTACCGTCACTCATCATTGTTTATGAGAAATTTATCATAAAGCTCACCGAAAGTTGTTTCTTACAGGTTACGTGCCACTTCGAATTACTTACTTGTAGGTTGTGGTTTTATAGAGGATTAAATAAATCAAACGATATGCAGTTGCCATACTATTTATATATACAACAAAAAAGAACAAATTAAAAAAAATATTCACAAGATATATAAAATATATGGGAATACTTTCGGTATTGCTACCATCTTCAGTCACTTTTTTTTTTTTTGCTTTATGTACGGTGCATATTTTAGCCATGTCAATGTGTACATATAGTTTATTCACAACCATGGCCTCGGGAGGGAGTTCTATCTACCCGCAATCCATCCTATCGAACCTGCAAACCATGGCCCCCTAAACAGCCACGACTTAACAAATACTGTACTTGTATCAGTACTTGTTAATTCGTGGCCGAAGATGGTAGCAATACCGAAAATACTCCCATATATTTTATGTATCTTCTGAAATGGACAATATTTTTTGGAAAATTCGCTTTTATTTATATTTTTATAGTCGTAAGGTAACAATAAAAGGTGTATATACAATGCAATAAAACTATAATAAAAACGAATAAAACAAACTTATTTTTGAAATATATATATATATCTTTAGTGGAATAGACAATATTTCAAAAATAAGTTTGTTTTATTCATTTATAAAAGTATTCAGTTCATAACTAGACCTGACGATGGTATAAAGCCGAAACCGGTAGTTGTATATATATCTTTAGTGGAATAGACAATATTTCAAAAATAAGTTTGTTTTATTAATTTATTACAAGTTTCCACAATATGTCCGAGTTCCTCAACTTACAAGTTATAATAAAAACAACAATATAAAGTAACAAGCAAGATAATACATTTGGGAATGACAGGTAAGACGGATTTAAGTCAACTCAATTTATACTTAAAACAAAATTGATGAAATTCATTAAAGAAAATAAATGAATGATTGAAAATTAACTTCTAATATTAATTTTAATCTAATGGTATACCACGTTGGGTCCTCCAACCTACCTTCTCGGCGTTTCCCGAGAGAGCTCGGGACCAGGGCATCTATGTTTCATGGCTGCCTTGCGCCGAGGATGATCGCAGGTGGGCCATGTTACAACACCCAGCGATCATCCCCCTGCCTTCTTCACCCTCTGCCAGGAGGCGACGAATCGACTGAACTCCGGGTAATCAGCCTCACGTCAGCTTCCGAGGGTTCAGTCCCAGGTACGATCCGGTCCGGTATATCAACTCCACCCTAGGCCCGTTGTACAGCGGGCATTCGAGAACTACGTGTTCTGCAGTCTCAATGCTGCCGCACGAGTAGTTCGGGCTGTCATTAAAAAAGAAGAGCTTGGAGTTGAAACCCCCGCGATAGTATCTGGGACGTCCAATGATCCGGTTTTACCTAAGCGACTCAAGTATTGCAGGTCGATCGGCCGTCTGAGGATTGTGACCGCTGGATCAGCTTGGACCGCTGCTGCCATTTCTCTACCATCGTATAAGTATGGCGATATGTATGTATTATTTTCTTTTAGAATATCATTCGAAGAACACGAATTTTCTCAAAATAGACCTGTCCAATATTTATTATAGAAGTTAAGTCCCGCTGTATTGGTCATACATAGAGACCGAATTTATAGAAAATAATGACTAAATATGCCATATAATATACAGTCAAAAAAGGCTGAATATGCAATAAAAAAAAAAACTGCAGTTGCTTTAAAATTGTTGTAAAATTCTTCTCAAAAAAGTCAATATCACCTCTTCTAATGGTAGGTTAAATATGAAATTTACTCACAATAATATTATACCATTTATATATTCATTCAATTAAGGCTTCCCTTAATTATTTTTGGAACCATCAGCCATGTTATCAAAAAGTAATAATATCATAAGAGAGAAGAGTATTAGATACTCATTGAGACAAAAATTAACATAAACAGAATACCTAATATAGAGTACGTCAAGTTAGCCCCCCCCCCCACTTTAGCTTTTCCAAATTATTTCAAATGGAATCGATTGTGCTGATAATTATTTCGTTTGTGCTGCTTCGCAATAGGGTTTTTGAAGAATTAAATATGCTAGCCTCACTCAAATTTGGACTTTCAGAAAAATGTTAACGCCAGTCGATTGTGCTGATAATAATTCGATTGTGCTGTCTCGCAAATTGGTGTTTATTCCAAAAAACATATCAGGCAGGGGCCAATTTCAGGCAATCCCGCCTTCTAGATAGCTTTTTTCAAGTTTTTTCATTCAAAAATAAGTTTGTTTTATTTATTTTTTACGTAATGTGTTTATTTTGTATTTTCATTGTTTTGCGTCTAGTCGGGTCCTGCTTAATAATGAGGCTAGTCCTGAAATACTTTGTGCAAGTTTGATTCCTTTAAAATCATTAGATTAAGTAAGGTGTTATTTGGTTCCTATTCAGATACTTTATTTTAACTTCCTTCTAGAAAATCTCTAAAATTGAAGGCTGAAAAAGAGCTGTAAACTTTTAAAAGGCTGTTTGTAACATTAGATATAAGATAGTTAAATCCAACTGTTTGAAAAACTGTTTATTATTAGCGGCCAAAGGCTGTTTGAAGTTAGTCCTTTTTTGTAAAACTGTTTTCGAAATGTCTAAAGTCCCTCTAAGAGATATCTCAGCAAAAGTATCCTTTAAGTTGGCGCCATATAGCGAGGCAGCACAAAACGAATTATTGTCAGCACAAACCGAGCACAATTAATTGGTGTTAACAAGTATTCTGAAAATCCAAATTTGAGGGGGCTAGCGTTAAGTTGGCCCCCATATTTCATTGTTCAAGAACACTATTGCGAAGCAGCACAAACTAAATAATTATCAGCACAAACTGAGCACAATCGATTCCATTTGAAATAATTTGAGATAGTAATAAGTGTGGGGGGGGGGGGGGGGGGGGGGGGGGATAACTCGACTCACCCAACATAAATGTTCTATTATTTTTAGCGATAGTGTTGGCAAATGTTTGTATTATTTTTTGCGCTTTATATACTACCTTTTAATAGAAAGTTGATTCTTATTTTTTTAAACATCACTTTAATTTAACTTAATGATTATAATTATGATTATCTGACTTATTATTATGAATATCAGACTTATACTGATTGTCCGAATACATTTTTTGCGTTCTGCGTTGATATAGTGGAAATACTAATAGATAAAACACTTTTTTTGAACACTTATATTGTGTAATTCCACAAAATTTTAAATTGTGGAATTAGAAATATAAGTGTTCAAAAAAAAGTGTTTTATCTATCATTTTATTTTATTTATACTGATTGGACCAAAAAAAAGTAGATTTTGTTTTCTCACAAATATAATTATCTTACAATAATATAATTTATCTTACTGGGATAAGTAAATAAGTTAAATAGTTAGATAATTTATGTTGACGAATGGGAAAATATGTGTAGTCTCTTGTCGAGTATTTTTTGCATGAGGAAATACTAAACTACTGTTGTAGAAGGTGCCTCATACCAGTCCTTGCAGGTTTCAATATTTGATAAGGTGCATTTATTTATTTAAAAAAAAAATTGTAAAGTTGTTCAAGATCTTTTCTGAGGTTTAGTCATTCCATGTAGTCAATTTGAATTTCAGTTCTCCATCTGGTGCATACATGAAGGTGACTTTGTACTCCAGCGGTTCATGATGGAATTCCAACTTATAATTTCGAATCAGCTGAAAAAAAAAGTTCAATTTCTCATTATATTTTAAGAAGGCCTTTAGGAAGTATATATATATATATTTTTATTTTTTTTTGGGGGGGGGGATTAACCAAGAAATTTCTATAGCACAGCGTAGGGAACATTATTAGTCAGAAGGATATTTTAAAATGAATGAATACTTGCACAATTACTTGTGGAAACTATTTTCACTAAACTGGTCAAATGTTCCACTGCTATTGTACTTAAATATTTACACTATGTTGAAAAAGAGGAAACAATAATGGCGGAACGTTTGACCAATGTCCTGGAAATAATAAGTAGTTGGGTATGCATTATTTTCTTTTTCAAGAGAGGCAAAACTATAGTCTAGCAACATTTAACCAATATAGTGCAAATATTGGCAAGTAGTTGGGTAGGTATGTATTCTTTCCTTCTTTAAAAAAGGCGAAACTATAGTTTAGCAACATTTGACCAATATAGTGCAAATATTGGCAAGTAGTTGGATGATGGAAGTACTCCCCGAGACGTTTGAAATTAGTATTTTTTGAGAAGACAAAAAATAAATGGGAGAATGTAGCTGTAATAATATATTATACATGAATTCAAAGTGACCACACACGAACGTGTATAGTGTAAAAGGAGAAATAAAGCAACAATTTGATCTCCCGTACCTTAGCTAAAAGAATTTGTATTTCTAAATCTGCGAATCTACGACCTAAGCACATTCGTGCTCCATAACCGTAAGGAAGTGATGCAAAAGGATGAATAAAACAGTTCTCTCTTCCGTTGTATTTGATCCATCTTTCAGGTTTAAAAGAATGTGGGTCATCTACATATTCTGGGAGACTTCCTGTTACAATAGTTGGGAATACAAGTTGGATCTGAAAAATAAAAAAAATAAATAAATCTTGTCTATTTGCAAAAAAAAAACCGGCGAATCACCGGCAATGTACTTCCCCAGCTAGGGATCTATCGATACAAGTAAAGTATCGATACGAAGTAGGTATCGAATAGATATCACTTGTATCGATTACCTATTGTATTAGTTTTCCGTACGTATTTCATAATGAAGGAAGAACAAGAAAAACCTTGGGTAACGTTTATTTAAACACGACTTATATTCAAATGCGAATTTATTAATAATTAATTAATTTAGATTAAAGTCGGACCGACTACAGTCGGTCGTGTGTTCTAGGCCTAACAACTGAGGCGCCTAGTTTCAAAACCCGCCATTTCCAGATCTAACTTTCAAAATCCTCTAACTCCATAATAATTTCGTTAATAACTTAATTATTGCATACATATAAAAAAGAAATCTAAAATCAATTTTTACTAACTAATTTACATTTTATGTAATACATGTGATCTCTTTTATTCAAATAGTACCTATTCTTATTTCTAGACCCGGCGGACCTAACCACATAAGTCAAAAAATTTATTTTTATTTTTATTGTTGCAGCATGTTTTTTTTGTTTTTTTTCAACTCATAGTCGTACTAAAACCCATAAGTCAGTTTCCATCCAATGCCACCTCAACCGGAAATATTCTTTTTCAACCTCGATAATGTTTACACACTAAAAATATACTAAAGTACATAAGTTGACCTATGTGAAAAAGAACATAACAAAATTGATATTTTTGACTTATGTGCTTTAGTCTGCCGACCCGATATTTAGTAGCCCACTTTGCTCACGGAACAGGTGCGTCATTGGATATTGGAAACATGATAATGTTCAACTGAAATTACTTGCCCCTTTAGGAATCCTGTGACCACATAATACCATATCATTCTGCAGAACTCTCCCGTTCCCAATAACTGTCGAATAAAGCCTAAAAAAATAATAAAATAAATAAATAAAATTAATTAAAAGAACATAATTTTCTTGTTAATTATAATTTACCTGAAAACCTCTTTAACAAACGATTTCAAATAGACCATTCTATCTAACAGTTCGCTTGTTAGTGGTTCGTTTGGATTTGGCATTACATGACGAAGTTCTTCATGTAGCTTCTTCTGAATTTCTGGTCTTGTAGCTAGTTGATACAGAATCGAGGAAACAGCCATAGATATCTGTGGTTAAAAACGTTCGCAAATATTAAATAATTGTAATATCTAGGCCTTATGAGAATAATTGATGAGATGCACTTGAGTTATCGATATTTTTAAATTATCGATTCATAATAACCGATATATCAATTCTGTTACAACGATAACAGGATAGACGAGACAAAACGCGTAAGTAGTGTTGAAAGAGGAAGGCTCATGGGATGGCACGTGTCTGGGCAACGTTTGGAGGAACCCGCTTTGGGAACTCTTCGGCTACGATCTTTTTAAAAATTTATTCATAGATAAATACTATCATAAAAGTAATAATTTTAGTATCAGAAATAATTTTGATACTATACTAAATATAAATTTAGTTATATTAGGGGTGCCGGTAGCTGAGTGGTATGCGTGCTTGCTTATTAAGCTCAAGTTCGCGGGTTCGAAACCCGGCCGAGGCCCTTAGTTTATTTTATCTGGGAGGTAAAATAAACTTAAGCACGCCGTCCTTCGGATGGGACGTTAAGCGCTGGTCTCGAGCCTGTACGATGTCAGGTACTCGTTAAAAACCCCTACCCTAGGTGAATAAAAAATTTAGGGTAGGTAGGCAAAATTTAGGACTCCCATAGTAGAGTTGGGCTCATGTAAACCAGAGTGACGAAAGAGCGCTCTGGTAGTAGGCGATATGACCACGCAGTTAAAGCCCGGGCTTGAGTCATAATAACTTTAATATAATATATATTATAAAATATATTAAGATCCAAAAAAAGTTTTTTAAAAGGAAGAAACTGTTCAACCATAATAGGTGTGCCCAGTAGGGACTCAGTGACACGGTTCAGAATGGCCACGGGTCATGAGTTCCTCCAGAGACATCTCCATAGGAAACGTGTAGTAGATTCAACCATTTGCCCGCTCTGGACGCTACTCATCTGGACTTGGAGGACATAAGACGACAGACATACAATAAGAGCAGTCTTTACTGGGCTGCACCATGTCGCATGGTACAAGTAGCCACCTCAAGTAAGCGTAAAGTAAAAAAAAAAGTGTTTTCAGTCCGTATTTTTTCTCCAAAATGAATGGGTTCCCGAAGACTGTTCTTTATAGAGGATGATTCCGGAGCAGAGCAGACGGCTGCCATCATTAATATGGATGGCGGTCTTTCATTGCAGGAGCAACGAAGGTCATAAGAAAGGGGGTATGTGTAATGTACCATATGATATTAGAAACAATATCAAGTACAGATGGGTGTAGGTTAGATTAATGTGAGTTCAGTTGCATAATAAAAATGTATATTATGAAACATGTATGGTGTACTTGTTAATTAACTTGCATACCTTTGTAACATATTGGATTAACTAATCAGCATTTGTTTTTATCTATACTGAAGTATAAATTATACTTATATAACAAAAATATTTCATATTGTAAGTGGAACACTTACATGCTTCCACACCAACAATGCCATAACTACAAAACTTATTCAGTGTTCCACATCAAGAACGCAGTAACTACACATCACAGAGCAAAACACCGTGACTACATAGCTAGTTATTGTGACACATGCCCGGGCTTTAACTATGAAGTCATATCGCCTACTACCAGAGCGCTTTTTTGCCGCTTTGGTGGACATGAGCCCAACTCTACTGTGGGAGACCTAAAGTTTGCCTACCCTGGTTTATTCACTTAGGAAGGGGTCTTTAACGAGTACCTGACATCTTACAGGTTCGATTTCATCGCTTAACATCCCATCCGAGGGACGGCGTGCTCAAGGTGTTTTCACTTTCAAGATAAAAAAAACTTCCTCAATTATATAGTCGTTATTGCATTACTCGTGTGTATGTATCAGATTGATACGTTTTTAGAGGTAAAAAGACTATTTTCAAAACAGATATGATTATGGCCATTTTAATGTCACGAAAACGACGGCAGTCATTTTAGTATCACCAATAGAAAAGGCGTTCTCATATTATTCGGTTAATTAGGTATTATGACTCATGCTCGAGCTTCAACTAAGAGCGTCATATCGTCTACTACCAGAGCGCTCATTCGTCACTCTGAGGGACATAAGCCCGTTTGTGCTATTGGAGTCCTAAATGTTGCCTACCTCTATATACTGGTTTATTCACATAGAGTAGGAGTCTTTAACGAGTACCAGACACCATACAGTCTCAAGGGTTTTTCACCTCCCAGATAAACAGGTGTTTCAAACCCGCGATCTTGAGCTACCGGCGCCCTCACCACGGTTGCGGGTTCGAATCCCGCGCGGAAGAGTTTTATTTCGTAGACAGAACTCCGCCGGGCCATGGATGTTATGTAAATAACCAATACTGCCGTTATAGAGGCATAGCATGGTACCACATACTATCTTCCTTGACGCTAGATCTCCTTACTGAGTCTTGGCCTTCTCAAGTAGCGTCCGCCTGGTCAGAACACTGACAGGGGTTGGCGAATGTAACAGAGGCGAGGTTCCAAGTTATTAAATAAATAAAAATTCAATATTTATATTATTATAGCAAACACTTACTGTATCAATGCCAACTAATATTAGATCCAATGCGAGGATGCAGGCTAGTTTGGGATCATTCTCTTCTTGTAAAATTCTTTCTAGTAATGACAGATCCCTGTTGCCGTTATGTTTAAGATTTGTTATTGCTAATGAAATATATTTCATACAAACTCTAAAAAATAAAATGTAAATTTAAAAAGAGGAATAAGTAGAAAATGATCATAATTTTCAGAGATTATGTTCTTACAAGAGCAAGGTATGTGGGTTAGGGATTTTAATTGAACTTTTTTTGGTGATTTGGTTTCAAAAAATATTCGATACCTGTTCGAGGGTCATTTGAATTTTGCCAGACAAATTTTTTATGAAGACATTTAAGGAGAATTTAAAGTGAATTTATTTTCCTATAATTCATGGAAGGTTGGGAGAACGATGTAACCTTTTAGGTATTTAATGTGGATTAAGAAAACAATTAAATGAAATTTAATAAAAATGTACTACCTATAAGAGGAAAATCGGAATCTCTTTTATATACCAGCATCAGTTTAAAAAAGAAACAACAATTGTAGAAAACTAAGAATAACTAATGTTGCCGGTGAATCATTAACATTGAACAGTTGAATAGGGGCTCCTTAATCCACATTTTAAATTTTCTCTCGCCTACAGGCTCAATGCTACCCGCGGAAGTCATCCCAAAAGATGGACAAAGGTGGCACCTGCCCCGAGTTAGAGGTATACTGCGGACGAGATGGAGACTTGACAGTCGAGGGCAGGGATGAGGAAACTATAGCCCGCCTACAGTCTCAATGCTACCCGCGGAAGTCATCCCAAAAGATGGACAAAGGTGGCACCTGTCTCGAGTTAGAGGTATACTGCGGACGAGATGGAGACTTGACAGTCGAGGGCAGGGATGAGGAAACTATAGCCCGCCTACAGTCTCAATGCTACCCGCGGAAGTCATCCCAAAAGATGGACAAAGGTGGCACCTGTCTCGAGTTAGAGGTATACTGCGGACGAGATGGAGACTTGACAGTCGAGGGCAGGGATGAGGAAACTATAGCCCGCCTACAGGCTCAATGCTACCAGCGGAAGTCATCCCAAAAGATGGACAAAGGTGGCACCTGCCCCGAGTTAGAGGTGTACTGCGGACGAGATGGAATCTTGACAGTCGAGGGCAGGGATGAGGAAACTATAGCCCGCCTACAGGCTGAATGCTACCAGCGGAAGTCATCCCAAAAGATGGACAAAGGTGGCACCTGCCCCGAGTTAGAGGTATACTGCGGACGAGATGGAGACTTGACAGTCGAGGGCAGGGATGAGGAAACTATAGCCCGCCTACAGGCTCAATGCTACCCGCGGAAGTCATCCCAAAAGATGGACAAAGGTGGCACCTGTCTCGAGTTAGAGGTATACTGCGGACGAGATGGAGACTTGACAGTCGAGGGCAGGGATGAGGAAACTATAGCCCGCCTACAGGCTCAATGCTACCCGCGGAAGTCATCCCAAAAGATGGACAAAGGTGGCACCTGCCCCGAGTTAGAGGTGTACTGCGGACGAGATGGAGACTTGACAGTCGAGGGCAGGGATGAGGAAACTATAGCCCGCCTACAGGCTCAATGCTACCCGCGGAAGTCATCCCAAAAGATGGACAAAGGTGGCACCTGCCCCGAGTTAGAGGTGTACTGCGGACGAGATGGAGACTTGACAGTCGAGGGCAGGGATGAGGAAACTATAGCCCGCATACAGGCTCAATGCTACCCGCGGAAGTCATCCCAAAAGATGGACCAAGGTGGCACCTGTCTCGAGTTAGAGGTATACTGCGGACGAAATGGAGACTTGACAGTCGAGGGCAGGGATGAGGAAACTATAGCCCGCCTACAGGCTCAATGCTACCCAGCGGAAGTCATCCCAAAAGATGGACAAAGGTGGCACCTGCCCCGAGTTAGAGGTGTACTGCGGACGAGATGGAGACTTGACAGTCGAGGGCAGGGATGAGGAAACTATAGCCCGCCTACAGTCTCAATGCTACCCGCGGAAGTCATCCCAAAAGATGGACAAAGGTGGCACCTGTCTCGAGTTAGAGGTGTACTGCCGACGAGATGGAGACTTGACAGTCGAGGGCAGGGATGAGGAAACTATAGCCCGCCTACAGGCTGAATGCTACCCGCGGAAGTCATCCCAAAAGATGGACAAAGGTGGCACCTGTCTCGAGTTAGAGGTATACTGCGGACGAGATGGAGACTTGACAGTCGAGGGCAGGGATGAGGAAACTATAGCCCGCCTACAGTCTCAATGCTACCCGCGGAAGTCATCCCAAAAGATGGACAAAGGTGGCACCTGTCTCGAGTTAGAGGTGTACTGCGGACGAGATGGAGACTTGACAGTCGAGGGCAGGGATGAGGAAACTATAGCCCGCCTACAGTCTCAATGCTACCCGCGAAAGTCATCCCAAAAGATGGACAAAGGTGGCACCTGCCCCGAGTTAGAGGTGTACTGCGGACGTGATGGAGACTTGACAGTCGAGGGCAGGGATGAGGAAACTATAGCCCGCCTACAGGCTCAATGCTACCAGCGGAAGTCATCCCAAAAGATGGACAAAGGTGGCACCTGCCCCGAGTTAGAGGTGTACTGCGGACGAGATGGAGACTTGACAGTCGAGGGCAGGGATGAGGAAACTATAGCCCGCATACAGGCTCAATGCTACCCAGCGGAAGTCATCCCAAAAGATGGACAAAGGTGGCACCTGCCCCGAGTTAGAGGTGTACTGCGGACGAGATGGAGACTTGACAGTCGAGGGCAGGGATGAGGAAACTATAGCCCGCCTACAGGCTCAATGCTACCCGCGGAAGTCATCCCAAAAGATGGACAAAGGTGGCACCTGCCCCGAGTTAGAGGTGTACTGCGGACGAGATGGAGACTTGACAGTCGAGGGCAGGGATGAGGAAACTATAGCCCGCCTACAGGCTCAATGCTACCCGCGGAAGTCATCCCAAAAGATGGACAAAGGTGGCACCTGCCCCGAGTTAGAGGTGTACTGCGGACGAGATGGAGACTTGACAGTCGAGGGCAGGGATGAGGAAACTATAGCCCGCATACAGGCTCAATGCTACCCGCGGAAGTCATCCCAAAAGATGGACCAAGGTGGCACCTGTCTCGAGTTAGAGGTATACTGCGGACGAAATGGAGACTTGACAGTCGAGGGCAGGGATGAGGAAACTATAGCCCGCCTACAGGCTCAATGCTACCCAGCGGAAGTCATCCCAAAAGATGGACAAAGGTGGCACCTGCCCCGAGTTAGAGGTGTACTGCGGACGAGATGGAGACTTGACAGTCGAGGGCAGGGATGAGGAAACTATAGCCCGCCTACAGTCTCAATGCTACCCGCGGAAGTCATCCCAAAAGATGGACAAAGGTGGCACCTGTCTCGAGTTAGAGGTGTACTGCCGACGAGATGGAGACTTGACAGTCGAGGGCAGGGATGAGGAAACTATAGCCCGCCTACAGTCTCAATGCTACCCGCGGAAGTCATCCCAAAAGATGGACAAAGGTGGCACCTGTCTCGAGTTAGAGGTATACTGCGGACGAGATGGAGACTTGACAGTCGAGGGCAGGGATGAGGAAACTATAGCCCGCCTACAGTCTCAATGCTACCCGCGGAAGTCATCCCAAAAGATGGACAAAGGTGGCACCTGTCTCGAGTTAGAGGTGTACTGCGGACGAGATGGAGACTTGACAGTCGAGGGCAGGGATGAGGAAACTATAGCCCGCCTACAGTCTCAATGCTACCCGCGAAAGTCATCCCAAAAGATGGACAAAGGTGGCACCTGCCCCGAGTTAGAGGTGTACTGCGGACGTGATGGAGACTTGACAGTCGAGGGCAGGGATGAGGAAACTATAGCCCGCCTACAGGCTCAATGCTACCAGCGGAAGTCATCCCAAAAGATGGACAAAGGTGGCACCTGCCCCGAGTTAGAGGTGTACTGCGGACGAGATGGAGACTTGACAGTCGAGAGCAGGGATGAGGAAACTATAGCCCGCATACAGGCTCAATGCTACCCAGCGGAAGTCATCCCAAAAGATGGACAAAGGTGGCACCTGCCCCGAGTTAGAGGTGTACTGCGGACGAGATGGAGACTTGACAGTCGAGAGCAGGGATGAGGAAACTGTAGCCCGCATACAGGCTCAATGCTACCCAACGGAAGTCATCCCAAAAGATGGACAAAGGTGGCACCTGCCCCGAGTTAGAGGTATACTGCGGACGAGATGGAGACTTGACAGTCGAGGGCAGGGATGAGGAAACTATAGCCCGCCTACAGGCTGAATGCTACCAGCGGAAGTCATCCCAAAAGATGGACAAAGGTGGCACCTGCCCCGAGTTAGAGGTATACTGCGGACGAGATGGAGACTTGACAGTCGAGGCCAGGGATGAGGAAACTATAGCCCGCCTACAGTCTCATTGCGATCCGCGGAAAGATTCAAAAACGGGATAACTTACATGTTTTTTTTTTCTTCGATTAGTTAATTTTAAAGTGATTAAAGAATCAGGCATTAACTTTAAACGTACAGCGTAATGGTTCTATCCGAATACGAAAGATTAAAGTGCCCTATTTTAAAATTGCTCACTTCCAGTCAGACGTCATCGTTTCTCGTCCCATCGGAAGGTCGGCATCTTCAAGGTTTGTTATTTATATTTAAATTAATCCTTATAAGTAGTTATACAAATTTGTGTTATACTAAGGATTCTGATTGGATTTGTTGAAATTTTTCATTTAAAATTATGAAAACATTTAAACACTAAATTGTAATAATAAAACTATATTGTAAATAAATACATTCTCATTTTATTTAGCCCTATCTCCTCCAATTCCCACCTTCCACCTTTGAGGTGTCCCGGGTAGGAGCTGAAAATCGACATCTTATCTGGTTGCTGATGGTTGGTGAGTAATTTATTGAAGTTGAGGAAAAAAAATGGTTCAAAAAATAAGAAAGTGATTCTAAAAACGGAGTAATGCATAACTTTTTATAGGGTTCCTCGATTTTTAATATATTCGCATATTCTGCCCCAATATGGAATGGGCTTTCCAACCATATAACTCAAGCCATTTTCTGTTGAAAATTTGCCATCATTTTTACGTACTCTTTGAAGTAGTCCATATTGTTAACGTAGCGATTCCACATTGGGGTGGGAATATATCTCCAGTAGGGTGCCTTAAGTTCTAATATTGCAATTTTCCGCAAAGCGAACTTGGCTGCATCAATAATTTTTTGCGGTTCAGAGTTGTGAGGAAGATTTTTATCTAAACATCCCAGCCTGACGTCCAATGCAACTTGTCCAATGCCTATAAAAAAGACATTATTCAATTTGAATACTGTAAATGTTGCACATACTTAAGTTAAGTGCGCTATCGGCAAACATTTGATTTTTACTTTCTTATACTTATAGTATAAGAAAGTATTGTAATCGTGCGAAAATCCGAGATCGAGGTTTCAACTGATTTTCCCGTTTCAAGGTCTCCTAAATACGTTTTGACCATTTTCGCGTTGATGCCTGCCTGTGTGTATGTGATTGAAAAGTTGTGAGCTCTCTACCGCAAAAACGATTGTAGCCATGAACTTGAAATTAGAATGAAGAGGTCACATGTTCAAACTTAGGCCTGTTTAGAGTTTGGCAAAAATCAAACGAAAATTGAGACCATTTTCCCCCGGGACCTAACTACATTTTACAAGATACAGCTTATGTTTATGACCTAATCAAAAATCGTTTCGAGTAATAGTTGTAGAGAATATTGAAATACCTAATTTATATTAAATAACATTTTTTACACGTCGACTGGTTTTCGAGTTACATGCCGAAAACCATCCTGAAATGTATTTTTTTGAAACACATATTTTTAGACTTTTCCTTGATTTACCCAAAAACGGTTAGCCCTATGGAAAAATTAATTCCTAACACAAATGTTCTTAATAAAATTTCCAATCGCTAATAAGTTCTCATAAGATTTGTGATAGGTTCAATAGAAATTGAATGAAATTTGTTTAATTCAAAAAAAAAAAAAAAAAAAGGTTCAATACGACAAAAGTTATAGCGCTATATACTCTATAAGGAGACGGTCCTTTTATAATAATAACTCCGCTTCATTGAGCATATTATAGCGAGTTAAATCCCACCGGGGAGGATATAAATTGGTGTTAAGCGCTATGAAGGTCCATTTTTTAAATATGTACAGATAAAACCCAAAAACCCTTTCTAATGTCGAAGGAGACCGAAAAAAGAGAAAAAAAAACTTAGCATTTGAATAAAATATTTTCAGGTATTTCAGCTATGAAAAACCACACGTTAAAATACATACATTCTAGGGACCATTTATGGATTTCATTGTCGAAATCTGCTGGCATTTCTTGATTTTCATCTCTCATTTCAAGCATTCTAAAACAAAAAAATAGTCAGTTAAAAAATTCTTGTATGCTAAGTTTTTTAGTATTGAAATAATTTGTAATATTAATGGAGACATATAGTTTTTTTTGGTGGTATGAGTGGATTTTTTAAATTATTTTCGTATATATCCTTCAAAATGAGAATACAACAATCATTTCTGAGTTATTTAAAACATTAAATTAATAATGTACCTATCAATAAATTGTTCTGTTACATTTTCGATTGGACCGATGTATTGTTTTACTACTTTAGGTTGTAAAATTGGCTTTTGGACTTTAGTGCGAAATTTCCTCCAGGGTTCACCATGCCTAAAAATGAAAAAGTAAAATTAACACATATTATTTAAATAAATAGTAATATAAGTTGTTTAATTCATTACAATTTTTAATGATTTGTGAACATTTTTGGCACGGATAACCTCTAAATTATTATTATTATTTAAATAATTATTTTTTACAACAACAAAAAAATCCCAGTTCAAAATCCCACGATTTTTTGGGACTGAAAGTTGGTCGGGATTTTGGCATCCGGGATTGCAAACCCTAGGAGTATCCATATCCACCCCTCCCTCTAGAATGAAATGTATCAAAGAAAGAGATGGAAGATTTTTTTTCTGACTTATTTATTGGATACATTAGATTATAGAAAATAACCATTGAACACTCATCAATATTACTGAAAAATCAATAGTGGTGAGCTCTCTACCGCAAAAACTATGAACTTGAAATGAAAGGGTCACATGTTTTAACTTAGGTTGGATTAGATTTTGACCGAAATCGAACGAAACATGAGACCACTTTCCCCCGGGACCTAACTACATTTTACAAGATACAGCTAATTATGTATGACCTAATCAAAAATCGTTTCGAGTAATAGTTGTAGAAAATTTAGAAATACATAATTTATACTATATATAATTTTTTACAAGTCGTCCGGTTTTCGAGGTACATGCCGAAAACCATCCTGAAATGTAGTTTTGAAACGTATATTTTTAGACGTTTCCTTGATTTACCCGAAAACGGTTAGTTATAGAAAAATTTACTCTTACCAAAATTGCTAATAAGTCCTCATTTGAGATAGGATCAATACGACAAAAGTTATAGTGCCCCGAATAATGTGAAGTATAAGTATATATCTAAGTAATTTTTAAATTGTAACTCATAGCGACGAACTTTAAAATATGGTTTATGTATTGGTACTTTTTTTTTGAAAAATTATAAAAGTTAAGAAAAATATGTGACGACATGGCCATTACAGGATTTTCTTATGCCAACAAAGAAATACCAACAGCAATAATAACCTAAGCAGTTGTTCGCCCCAAATAAACCAACCAACCAACAACCCTTGCAGATCACTCTCTCTCCCCTTCCCCCTCTCGAAATATTTTCATTTTGTCTCTTTGAATAGCGTTATCATGAGAGTAAACATTCTTATACCCAGTAATGCTCTATAATGGACACATCACAATTTTGTTTTTGTTTAGTTTGGAAAATGTAAGCAGTGATAACGATTTGATTAAATACATTCTAGTCAGTTAAGGGAGCCAACTCAAAGTAACTTACACACCAATGACGCCAGGTAAATCACCAAAGAACTCCTTTCGAACCTGCCTCTTATACTTCACTATACATGGCATTTCTGGTCTGTATGGAGTGTCTCCTTCTGATCGAAATACTTTTTCAGCTTCATCAGGATCGAAAATAAATACCAAATCGGGTCTTCCGATGAGGCCGGACATTTTCACAATTTTACCATACCTCAGGAAGAGCTCACGAGACACCTTAGCCACGTCGGAGATCGTGTAATCCCCTGTAAAATACCATTATTATTAGACATAAAAAAAGTAATACGTAAAACTTCGATATATCGTTTATAACGATTTCCCGGACATAACGCTCTTTTTCCGGGGCGGTTCTAGTGGGGAATTTTCCAATGAAAGTTTATTCGTTGTAACGCTCCGACTTCCCGTTTATAACGCTCCGATGGAATGATTAAACACGAATAAAACAAACTATAACTACCGGTTTCGGCTTAAACCGGCTTGATGTTAAGCCTTAAAGCTTAACCCAAACACTCTTAGAACTACCTATAAAATGAATATATTCTATTTCTAAGTTGAGGAACGCCGACATATTGTGGAAACTTGTAATGAATAAATAAAACAAACTTATTTTTGAAATATTGTCTATTCCTGTTCATAACTAGACCTGACGATGGTATAAAGCCGAAACCGGTAGTTATATATATATATATATCTTTAGTGGAATAGACAATATTTCAAAAAATAAGTTTGTTTTATTCATTTATTACAAGTTTCCACAATATGTCCGCGTTCCTCAACTTAGAAATGATTAAACACATTTTTTCTAACAACATTTTCATTTTTTAAAGTAGACATTAGATGATATTATGTCAAAATTAAATTAAATTTGTGTACACAAAATTAAATTCAGTATAAAATTAAATGAAAACCAGGAAAGAAACAACATCGGACAACTAATGGATTCTGTGAAAATTATTTCTATGAATCTCGTCTCAATCTCGTGCGTGGATGACTGGTGAACGATTTATACAATGGCTTCATGATTGGGACACCGAATTGAAAAAACGAAAAATACTTTTACTCATCAACAATTGCACTGAGCATCCAAAAGAGGTAAATCTAAAAAACATTAAGTTGGTTTTCTGCCGCCCAACACCACAGGTGAGCTCCAACCCCTCGACCAAGGCATCGTCAAAGTTGTGAAGCAAGGCTACAGGAGAAGGATGGTACAGCAATATTTATCGATGATGGACAGCTCGACTCGCCTAAAATATCAGTTTTGGACCCTATCCACTTTTTGTACGGCTGCATGGATGGACGTAAAGAAAGAAACAATTTTGAATTGTTAAGTTTTTTTATTACATATTTTTTATTGTAACATTTTAACATTTCTTTCATTCATTCTATGGAATGAATGATCAAATCAAATCATGAATGATGGAAGTTGGCAAGAACTTTTAACAGAAGAAAGATTGCCCAAGGATTTGACGACTTCGACAATGGCCTTGTGACCAATGAAGTTTTAAGCTCTGAGGCCCTAATTGATGAACATAAGGCAACATCAAAAGAGAGGGAAAATGAAGAAGAAGATGAAATAGAATCATCCATAATAACACAGCCGAAAATAATCGATATTTTGGATGCATTAAAGACGATTCGTACATTTGTTATGTGCAATGTGGAAGTAGAAGACGAAGCTTTCAAAAATCTCAATCAATTAGAAATTTTCTAATTTAATTTATAAATTGTCCTTTTTATAAAACATATGTTTTTAAATTACATTGAAATAAATAAAATGGGTGATCGATTAAAATTATATATAGGTACATAAATATACATTCACTCATACAACTCCACATAAATACATATATACATCCTAATACATTCACATACATATACACATTGATGAACAACAAGGAAACTTACTATGAATATAGATGGTTGAGGAGAAGGCATGAAGACTGTGAGATCTTACGTTCAACTAAGTGTACAGACCCTCGACCCTTCTGTACCCTCAGTTGAACGTAAGATCTCACAGTCTTCATGCCTTCTCCTCAACCATCTATATTCATAGTAAGTTTCCTTGTTGTTCATCAATGTGTATATGTATGTGAATGTATTAGGATGTATATATGTATTTATGTGGAGTTGTATGAGTGAATGTATATTTATGTACCTATATATAATTTTAATCGATCACCCATTATATTTTTCTAATCTTGATACCCCCATGTTTGTTAGGCCTTGATGATGATATGAAATATATCGAAACGTTGGCATTTGAATAGTGTTTTCTTCATTGACTGACTAATAAAACGAATAAATAAAACACATAAATAAGACATGTGGGGGGCGCCACATTATCTAATAGATAGTGATTATAAATTAAATTGAACAATAAAGGATATTTTTCTTTGGTAACTCCTTAGTTCTTCATCAGGGTAGTAAAGATAGATGTGAAGAATGAATCGATCGATTAATCGATCTCTTATGTCC
This sequence comes from Aradus depressus, assembly GCA_963662175.1. Taxonomy (NCBI): domain Eukaryota; kingdom Metazoa; phylum Arthropoda; class Insecta; order Hemiptera; family Aradidae; genus Aradus; species Aradus depressus. The sequence continues at coordinate 48,458,034 of OY759218.1, read as the reverse complement.
TTTAATTCAATTTTAATTTTAAATACGAAATTTGATGTTGATATATTCATTACATCGGCAGTTATTGGGATTTTCGGATTGAGCCCCCCCCCCCCCCCCCCCCCCCCCCCGAACTGCCCCCTCCCCTCAGCCGATATCGCTGAAATTTGACTGGTTATGTGTGTGTGTGTGTGTGGGGGGGGGGGGGGGGGGGGGGGGGCTAAGCATAAAAACTGTTCCAGGTCATATACGGATGGTCTGATTATCATGAAATGTCACATGTAGTATTCTTAGAGGCCTTAGGGGGGGGGGGGGGGGGGGGGGGGTAGAAGGCTTAAATATAAAGATAGTGCTAGGTCATTAGGGGGCGTTCAAGTATTACGTAATGCAATTTGGGGGCAGGGGGGCCTTGTTAAACGTTATGATGCGTTACAGGGGCGGGAGGGGGGAAACTAGGGAATTCAAATCTCTCAAGTTGGCAACCCGTTTCGTTTATGTTTTACTGGGAATCCCTCGGCTGCATTGTACGCCCTTTTTATTTTGTTTTCGGTGTCAGTATTCGTTAGTGTTTACGCAGAAGCACACTGCTGTAGTCAGTGTTGTTAAAGTGAGTTCATACTGTAATGTCCTCAAAAGGGGGAGATTAAAACAACAACAACAAAGGTATTTTAGCGACTTTCCGGTACTTTGCGCAACATAATTGTGACTTTTAGGTAAAAATGGTCATTTGGGTGTTACGTTACGGCGCATTACATGGGGGGGAGGGAGGGTCAAAAATCTTCAAAAATTGCGTTACGTAATACTTGAACTCCCCCAAACGCTGTTTTTCAAAAAAGCTTAGTTTGTGTTAAACAAAAAAGAATAGATGAATTTTAAGCCGGGGCCATCTAACAAATAATATGTTTAATGTATTTAAGTAATTTTAATTATTTAATTTGTATGTACATAATTACATAATTTTTTTTCTTTATACACATAACTATCCTGTTTATATATATATATTGTAACAGTTGCTTGTTTCTCATTATTTCTTATTTATCTTGTTGAAAAACTAGTTATGGGCAGTGAATTCTTTTAATGAAAAAGAGTTTTGATGAAATAGCGTTTTAATATTTATTTTTCTTCTTTTAATTGATTCGACGGACTCACAGTACTTCTTGCATAAACTTGCTATCTCTACAGCCTTTTTGCGAGACTATTCGTCAATCCCATCGCTATTTACCAACTCTGCTTTCTCCATGGATATCCAGCTATTATGGCCACAGTGGCATTATATTTTTACAGATGGCTCTGTAAAAGACAGTAAGGTAGGTTGTGCCTTCTTTGACCCACAATTAGATAGATCTGAGTTGTTTAAGTTGCCAGAGCTAACAACAATATATTCTGCCGAGTTAGTTGCCATTCTCGAGGCTTTAAAGTACTTAGAGAAGTTAACTTTCAATAGAGTGGTTATCTTTTCCGACAGTCAAAGTTGTATTAGAAAACTTAGCAATATTAAAATTGGAGTTCACTTAAATAATTTCGAGTTGGACCTCCTATTGACTTTAAACAACATACAAGAGTCAGGCAAAGTTGTAGTGTTCTGTTGGATTAAGGCTCATATAGGAATAAAATATAACGAAGTGGTTGATGGTTTTGCTAAACAAGCGTTATCAGAAGGGACCCCCTTACCAGTCCGGCTACCCAAAGAGGATCTTAGTGGACAAATTAAAAGGAACTGTCGGTCCATTTGGCAAGAGATGTATACCAGTAGTGACAAAGGAAGTTGGTATAAGAGGATGAACCCGAGAGTGGGCTCAGAACCCTGGTACAGGGAGGCCTGTGTGTAAGCTCTGACTGGGGGGCGGGTTCCGGTGGGGGGCCTGGGCTTGGGGTTGCTGGCTTGGCTGGGGGTCTGTGGGGGGCACTGTCGGGGCACTGGTCTATAGACCCAGGAGCTCCGAAGGTCTGGACGGTCGGCACTACATGCAGATCTTCCTTCAGGAGCCTCCACTCCAGTCACTGGTCGGCGCTATGTATATTGTTTTGGGTGATGTGGTCCGGCGGTGCCTCCGGCTGTCCCCCGGCTTGGCTGGGGCCGCTTGCTTGGGCCCTCTGTCTGGGCTCCTCTCTCCAGTATCCCGTCTTTAGCATAATTATCTTTTATAGTGTAGTTTTAAGAAGAGCAATGGCTAGTGTGGTGTCTGCCGAGGCAAAAAAAAAAAAAAAAAAAAAAAAATTGATTCGAACAAGTGTGGTATCGCATAGACAAACAACAATATAAGTGCACATATCAAAAGTGCGTAATATAATTCGATACCTGATCAATAAGAAGATTCGATTATACAAGCCGTACTGGGCAGATCAAATCACCCATTAAGTAAGGATGGGTATCGACCAACAAAACATCGATTAATGACAACGATTTAAAAAAAATAAGTAATCGATATATCAATTATTTGTTGGTGAAATAATCAATTAATCGATTAACTGACAGTAGCAGATAATTTATCTTTTTACTGGCAGGAGCCTCCGTCTCTTTCAGTTGTGCAGGCCTCTTCAGGCCAATTTTGGGATGTTTGTGCTCCAGGTGGTTTTTTAAGTTGGTCGTGTTCCCACATGTTTTTATTTCAACTCCACAATGCCGAAACTTAGCATGGTTATTCTCCTTCTCAAAATGCTGCCAAACCACACTTTTGGGAGGCATCTTCTTTTAACTAATAAAGTTAACAAAAAAAAAAAAAAGAACACCGAGTGGCACAAGGCGAACGCACAAACAAAAGTTAATACAATCAGTCAATCACAACTCACAAGTGACAAAACACAAATGATTAGAAATTAGAATTAGAAGTAGAACTATTAGGTTACTTTTTACTTATCACCAGTTCACCTCAGAGGCACTGTCTCCTCCCACTTTTTTAGGCGAGTTGCACTTCGGATGAATTATAATTAATTCATTTTTCTTTCTTTTCTCCTGTTTTTCGGATGAGTTGTAATTTTAATTAAAAATTTAATAATCGTTAAATAATCATCGATTATCAGATCAATCATACCCTGATGACATCGATTAAAAAATCACCGATTATTTTACCATAACATCGATTATTACGATTAATCGGTTAATCGATACCCATCCCTACCATTAACCCTTAAGCACTCACCTTGTTACCTGGGACATAAGCACTCACGTCGGGTCAATGTGACCCGAAAATTATAAATAATTGCTTAATAATTAATATGCAATAAATGAATACAATTATTACATTTTATATTAAGGCAAACATTCGTTTTAAGGGTAAAAAAAAATTATTGAAAAAAAAATGTATTACACTTTTTTCTTCAGTTTTAAAAACTTTCTGTAACACAACTTTTTTGAAAAACAGGTAACTTTAATAAAATGTATTAAATACAAAAAACTATTACATCAATGAAACTTTTTTGCTTTAGCAACAATGAATGTAGTAGAAAAGTTTAAAAAAAAGTTTAGGCCAAATATTTTTACACAAAGTTCTAAAAAATTCAAGAGAAAATTTGCATTTTCCTACGATGTCTGTCTCACAAATATGTACAAAATGATCCTATTTTGTTTAAAGTAAACAATAAATCACAATTATCTATACTTTCTATCGATTCCATTTTTTTCGGAGCTCCATATAAAGCAAGGAGAAAGCGAATTCCGTAGATGAGGATGACGTCTGCTGAAGAGTTAATGTTTGTAAATACTTCTGCGTTATCAATCAAATCATTACGTTTTTCAAACAATTAAAACACTGCAATTTTGCCCCTTTGAAAATTGCTGATGTCGTATCGCAGCCAGTTATCGCATGTAGGAATAAAATATGAGCTCGACATTTTGGATATGCAGTTAAACTTTGTGAAGAATATATTTTTGTTTGAATTTGAGCTTTCCCAGGTTTTAAAAAGTAAATGATCTTATCACTTGGAGTTGGTGCAGTCAGTATTATTAATAAATCTACATCTTCTCCAACAACGATAGTTATATATTGGTGCTACTGAATTGTCCGTATCATTCAAAGATAATATAAAATTTCTAGGTCTCCATATTGATACGAAACTAACATGGGCTGAACATACGGCTATTATCGGTAAGAAACTGAGTTCCGTTTGCTTCTTACTTCGAAATCTTAAAAAGATCGTGCCAAAGGAAACGTTAACTACTCTATATTACGCCTATTTCCACTTCCTTTAATGCATTGGGGCTCATATAGCTCGAGTATTAATATTTTCAGACTTCAGAAAAAAGCATTAAGAATTATAAACAATATTACTCAAAGAACAAGCTGCAGAGAAATATTTAAACAACTTAAAATCCTGCCTTTGCCACCGCTGTTTATATTTGAAACATTAATGGTTATTAGGAAAAATATAAATATTTTCCCTCTCAACAATACTAGTCACGATTACGATACCAGGAAGAAAGAAGACTTTCGAACTAAACATTGCTCTTCTCTTTTTGAAAAAAGTATAACTCATAAAGGAATTAATTTATTTAATACCCTTCCCCACTTCTTGAAGTCAATAGATACAATAAAAAAATTTAAATTTCAACTAAAAATGTTCATGCTAGAGGAAACCCTATACACGGAAACGGAATTTTATTCTCACTGTTCAAAAAGAATAATATAATCACAATAAAGAATCGTATTTCATATCCAAAAACATTATTTGATACAAAGCTTTCATTTTTATTTTCTGGGCAGAGTTCCTCCACACCTTAAAGGTCAGTCCAATGTACCTTATTGTTTTATTTATTCATTTATAATTTTTTATTTATTTAGACTTTTTTATACATTCATTTATAATTGATTAATCTATATATATATATATATATATATATATATTATTTTTCATATATTGTTATAGTTACATTGTTTTCTTTGTTTTCTATATCCCGCACATTGTGGGACCTGATGATGGGACGTAAGAACGTCCCGAAACATCGTTGGGATAAAGACACTTCCGAAGAGTTTTTCTTGAAAAATAGTTATCATAATTTTTATTAAACTGAAAAATGTGTCAACTTATTATAAACGTATCATGTATTAATTTTGTTTATGTACTCATATATTTTTAAGTATTTATTTGTTCAGTTTTTATCAATTTAATTTTACTTTTTTTCAATAGTTTTGTTATTACTCTAATCATAGGTGTATTAGACTCAAGTAGTTATAAATCTAATTTATATTTTTATATTATTATAAATTCTTTTGACGTATCCTATTACCATGTATTGGTTTAACGGAAATAAACTTATTATTATTATTGCGGTTTCAATAACTCTCCACAAATATCTCTTTAATAGACCAAAATTCGACTCAGAACCAATTGTGCACTTTTTTGATAATGTAGATCAACAATTTATTTTTTACTAAGGCAGAATTAAGAAAAATATATTTTAATTTATTGCTTATAAGATATACGTATATATATATTTATATCATATATATATATATATATTTTTTCTGTTCAGTTTTTATTTTCGTGTTATGTTTACTACAATTTTACTATTTTCCCTTATCAAAGGTCATATTTTGTTTTATATAATTTTGTATTGTTTTTGTTTCCTAGTTGCTGGAACTATTTAATAAAGAGCATGTCCATATTTATTATTTTAACAACTACTTCAACAACGTGCATAGTCGGAAGATAACAGCAAACTGACCGGGCGTGCTAAGCGGTAAGCGGTTAGGTTAGGTTTTATGACTCATGCCCGGGCTTTAACTACGAGGTCATATCGCCTACTACCAGAGCGCTCTTTCGTCACTCTGGTGGACATGAGCCCGACTCTACTGTGGGAGTCCTAAATTTTGCCTACCCTAAATTTTTATTCATCTAGGGTAGGGGTCTTTAACGAGTACCTGACATCGTACAGGCTCGGGACCATCGGTAAGCGGTTCAAGCGGGTAAAAGAAACAATAATTCATTCCAGTTAAAGCGGGTAGAAGCAGTTTGAGCCGGTTAAAGCAGGTAGGCAGGTGCACTATGGACGGACCCTTACTCAAGGCCAACCGACTAATGGAATTAGTGACGGACGTTGACTCACTCAGAATCAACTTGAAAGAAATAAAACTTGTTTATTTATGATATTGTCTAATTTCACCAACTATATTTACATGGGAGCACTTTCGGTATTTCTACCATCCTCAGCCAAAAGCATAAGAGATAAATAATAAGAATAATATAAGACTGTCATTATGCTACTCATTATGAATACCTGGATTCTTGTCAGTCTTATCTCTTATGCTTTTGGCTGAGGATGGTAGAAATACCGAAAGTACTCCCATGTAAATATAGTTGGTGAAATTAGACAATATCATAAATAAACAAGTGTTATTTCTTTCAAGTTCATTTGAGTTATTTCACAATATCTCTGCAATAATGTCAGTTCTCATCACTCAGAATCGTATATTTTCCACGTATAGTATTTGAGTGCATGAGTCATAAAAACCAATATTCCAATATTTTTTTTTTCAAATGGAGATGACCCGATGATGCATACTGGTCCACATATGAGTGCATATTCGTATGTTCTAGGTTTGAAATCGCGATAACTCGAGAACGGTGCTTCGTAGGGAAAGAAGTATTGATACCTTTTTTGTAGAGAATTTCACGATCTAGAAACTTTCTCTCATCCATTTTTCCGGTAGCTCTCACCGTTTCAGAGATATACGCAAAAAACGAAAATTTGTGACCTTTGACCTCGGATAAAAACAACGCACAAGCGGGATCGATGGGGACTTTTGACATAGCATTTGTAATGACGTATTCAAGACCTGTACAAAAATCCAGCTTGTTGGGAATTAATGTAACTCAGAACTTTTTTTTCGTCTATTTTGACTGGGCGGCTATCATTGAAACGAGCAGACCCACTCTATGAGGCCTCGCTGTTCTCCCTTCAAACTACCTGCTACATGACCTACTCCAGAGAGTGGGCATGTCATGCCTCACTTTGTCCCATTGTCTAGCCGCGCCGCCTGCCGGGACCCCTTGTTTCTGCCTGGATTCTCCGTCTCACACCTCTTGAGAGCCAGACCCTAACGGCTCGCTTACACCAAAACCGATTTTGTCGGCCGATGGCGGACAGAACTACCCGGACGAGTAACTCGGACGTGTATGTGCTTACACTGCATCAGTGTTATCACTTGTGCCGACATTGGACGTTGCCGGTATTCTGTAGTTGACTGTGTTCAGTGTTGCTTAACACAGTGAAAACGCGTTTTTAAAATGGAGGAATTCGAGGAATTGTATCTTTTAGGAAATTCATACCGCAATTTACAGTGGCTCACAGTCAAAAAGATGCAAGGGATTTTTAATTTATAAATAGCGATTTTGAATAATAAACTATAATAAATTTCCAATGTAACTTTAATAACATTTAAGCTAAACATTAAATTAATTAAAATAATATTAGAATATAAATAATTATCATTTTGTTAAAACGTAAATTTGAATCTTTGAACAAACTGCAAATAATCACCTCACAGTGAAAATGATGCAATGTTTGTTTTTGTTGTTTCTAATTACATTTATTGGAGTACTCCGTCTTGTAAAGAGCTTCGCTCCGAGTGTTTCCATCTAGTTTTAAAAATGGGTGCTCAAACAACAATTCGCGAACGAGAAATCGTCATAGCAAATTTAAAAAAAGGGAAGACAGAGAAATTGTCTCCATTATTAACAGGAGCTACTCAACAGTCGAGCACATTATTGAACGTTATAAAAACGAACATCGGCTTATAAATAAACCCAGGGTAAGTGCAAAAAAAAGTTTTACTGCTACTGATGAGCGATAGATTTCACCCCAAATTAAAATAAATCCTAAACTGAGTGCTCCAAAGTTGGAAATAATGGTTGAAAAACATTTAAACAAAAAGTATGTGCTGAAACCATTCGTAGGATACTTAGAAAGAAGCAATTTCATGGAAGAGTTGCAAGAAAAAAGTCATACATACACAAAAAGAATAGAAAGATTAGAGTTGAGAGCCAGAGAGTATTTACAGAAAGATTCGCACTTCTGGAAACGGGTTATATTTTCAGATGAATCAAAATTCAACTTATTTGGATCTGACGGAAGAGGTTTTGTATGGAGACGGGCCAACGAAGAGCTCAGGGAAAAAAATCTTCGCCCGACTGTCAAGCATGGAGGTGGAATGGCCATCACGATGGAGGTGGTCATGTCATGGTTTGGGGGTGTATGGCTGCCTCTGGAGTAGGATATCTCCATTTTATTGAGGGGACGATGGACAAATATATTTATTGTGATGTACTTAAAAAGAATCTGAAAGAAAGTGCAAACAAACTGGGAATTAGCAACAATTTTACATTTTATCAGGATAACGGTCTCAAGCATTCTTCATATTTGGCCAAAGAATCGTGTTTGTATAATTGTTCAAAAACTATATAAACACCGCCCCAATCTCCTGATATAAATCTTATACAAAATCTGTGGATTATATTAGAAATGGAGGTGAGAAAACATGAAAGTACAAATAAGGAAGGATTGAAAAGAACGCTTAAGGAAGAATGGGAGGAGATTCAGCCAAATTACACTGAAAAGCTCGTGGCGTCTGTGGCAGACCTTTTAAAAGAGGTATTAAATAACAAAGGACTTTCCACCAAATATTGATTATATTTAAAGATAGATTTCTTATGTATTTTTTCCTTTGCATCATTTTCACTGTGAAGTCATTATTTATAATTTTTTCTATGACTCAAATTAACGTTTCAACTAAATGGAAATTTCTTTAAATTTGAATATTATTTAAATAAGTTTAATGTTAAAGTTCAGTTTTATACAAGTTCCATTAGAAATTTATTAATCAAAACGTGTATTTCTATTTAAAAACCCCTTGCATCATTTTGACTGTGAGCCACTGTAATTCGTCGGCGACATCGGCGTGTGTGGGTTAATGAAATATTTATGTACAGAAAACAACTGGGTTAATACCACCACCACCTTTTTGAAGAATTAAAATTACAACCCATCAAGTTCTTCGAATATTTTAGAATGTGTTTTAGCACATTTCAATATATTTTAAACGCAGTCGAACCACTTATAACAAAGCAGAATACAAACTATAGGGAATGTATATCACCGACGGAAAGACTGAGTGACACAGTTATTAACATGTTACCTTTTCATTCCAGATATCTTGCAACTGGACATTCTTTTCGATCTTTAGCATTTTCGTTTAGAGTGTCAAATAGTGCCGTTGGAATAATTGTCAGAGAGACTTGCAAGGCTATATTTGATAGTCTATTATCACATCATATATATGACTGGTTTTGGATCCTGAAAAAATCTTTTAGTAGGTACTGTTTTAGTATTTTTTTAAGATTTTTAACAGATATGAGTGAGAAGCAACAATTACAAAAGAAGGGAGTAAGGGATGTGGAGGGGTAAAAGTGTTCCCTTGAGTCACCCCCCACCCCTGAGTGACACTGCCGTGAGCCTTATCATCAAGTTGTCAAGCTATGTTTATGAAAGTTTTGAAATTCATCCCCTCCCCTACTTTCGTGGAAGTTACGTTTAAAGTCATATTTAAATAATTAACTTTTCCACTTTTGAATTATGCATATGCCTATGCCAACCAACAAAATGATCCACCGAAATGCTGAATTATATTGGTCAAAGTGGGGATTTCCAAATTGTATTAGTTCCTTGGACGGTAAACATATTCGAATGAAATGCCCTTCTAAATCTGGTAGTATGTACTACAATTACAAGAAATTTTTTTCCATTGTTTTACAAGCGGTTGCAAGCCCGGATTACAAATTTTTATTTATTGAAGTAGGAGCTTATGGACAACAAAGCGATGGTGGTACGTTTGCCTCTTCGGCGTTGTATCGTCAGTTTGAAAATGGGTATTTAAATATTTCTAAATGTTTACCAAATACAAATACTTTGTTGCCCTTGGTATTACTAGCAGATGAAGCCTATCCTCTAAAGAGGTATATTATGAGACCATATCCAAGACGTAACCTGGGAGAGCAGGAAACAATTTATAACGAACGTTTATCAAATGCCCGAGTAGTAATTGAATGCGCTTTTGGTATAATAACACAAAAATGGAGAATTTTGACCAAATGTATAGAAACAACTACAGAAAATGCTGAAACTATTGTGAAGTGTGTTTGTTTACTACACAACATTGTTATAGACAAAGAAGGACAATCATTCCACAGATCATAGAAGAAATTTAGGTCAAAGAAGTAACTTTACTTCTAGAGGGCAAAACAGAAGTACCACTCAAGCTTATAATATTCGTGAAGCTTTCAAACACTTCTTTTGTAATGAAAATAGGCTTCAATAATTATTATAATTTTTCCGATAATTTTATTTTAAAACCTACTGTAATAAAAAAAACGTGTGAAATTGAAATAAAAATTCATTGTTTAGTGACCTAGTGGTTTCATTTTTATTAATGAAACATTATTTATACATAATAAATTTAAAAAATATTGTAAGTTCGAGCCCAAACCTGTATAAGTGATCGTGTACAGTTGGCCCTGGGAGGATGTTGATGATTGTGAAGGAGTCGTTTGATTCGTGGTCAGTGGCAAATGGCCCTCCGCGGACGCGGATGTTTGTGAAGGCGTCATTTGATTAATGGTCAGTGGCAAAGGCTCTTCAATATCGACAACGTATGGAGGAAATGACATATTTGATGACAAGTCTCCGGAATCGGAGCGACTTAATTCTTCGGAGTAGCGGCTTACAGGAGAATACTGAGGTAGGGTATTTTCTTCTTCCATGAATACGTCTAACAATATTCGTTGAACAAAGATTTTTCTATTTCGTGGCACTTCTTTTAAGTATGGAAGCAAACTCAACACAAAGTTACGATCAGGATCATCTGCAGATTTATCTGCTGACCTGGATATGGAAGCAAACTCAACACAAAGTTACGATCAGGATCATCTGCAGATTTATCTGCTGACCTGGATATGGAAGCAAACTCAACACAAAGTTACGATCAGGATCATCTGCAGATTTATCTGCTGACCTGGACTCATATAATTGAAGTTTTCTTTTTCCGATCTCTAAATACTCTTGGTCCACATCAATATTTCGCTTTTTCATAAGTCTTCCAGCTTGCGTTATAGGTACACGAATAGGTTTGATGTGTGGTCTAGTATGTTGTTGTGACGTGGAGATTACTGCTTGGCTCGAATTCGAGGCTCCTAGCTGCGACAAAGATGAAGGTCCAGGCTGCGATAAAGGTGAGGGTGCAGGCTGCGACAAAGGTGAGGGTTCAGGCTGCGGTACTGTTTGTGGTTGTGATTCAGATGAATATTCAGAAAAATGGGATGATTCCGTATCATCTTCAGTTTCTTGGCTGGGAGGTTCAGGCACATTTCCGGTTAAAGGTTTCGGTGTGATTTGTTTCGCCAAGAATAATAACGATTCGTAATATGTCCACGAAGGTGATTTGTGATCCGCCGCAGCACCGGATCTACCTGGTTCATTGCATTTGTTATATTCTTTACGAAATTGGTCCCTTAAGTTGCTCAATTTTTTTTTTATGTCTGGAGCCGCTATATCCATTTCCGATGCAACTTCAGCCCATAACCGTTTCGAAACATCTCGATTATTGTAATTTTTGGAATGTTTATCCCACAGGGTTGGTCTATTATAAACAAAACTAATTAATTTTTCAATATCCATAGTCGTTTAGGTAGATAACAACAAAATTTAACTATAAATACACTCAATTTGCACTGTAGACGCCGGCAGACTGGCGAGAAATCCCAACAAGTTCGGACTCGACGGTTGATCGGCCGTTTTCGGGCGTCATCAGACGATGACGGTCGTGTTTGTTTGTGTACGCGCTCTCTTTCTTTTACAAGTGTTTGATTCAATCGTCCGAGTTCGGCCGTCGTCGCCCGAGCAAACTTCGGCCGATGACGGATTAGGTGTACGCGAGCCGTAACAGTATAGATCGTTGTACCGGGCACTCATGACCCTTCCCGGTTAAAATGCCCTTAAAAACAATAGGTGTCATCGTTAGTGTGTTCTTGATACACATATAAAAATTCATATTGATACATTCATTCTATCGGGAGCTATCGTGTTCACAGACACACGGAGGTAGGAAAATATGAAATGAGGTGGGATTAATCATTGACAATATATTTTTGTGGATGATTTTTTTGGGGGGAAATTATGGTGTTTAAACCCAAACCCACCCCCTTATGCACAGCCCAGTACAAATGAGTTCATCTATATTAAGATAATACTGTGCATTTTTGCTCTTACCCTACTAAAATAATAATAATAATAAACAAAATGTGAAGTTACCAATGAGAGGAAGGAAGCGCCATGTATTTCCAAATATGGGGAGCGGCTGCGGCCCAGGGACCTCCTCATACGGTTTGGCCAACCTCAGTTCACTGTCTTCCAACGATGCCAACGTTTGAGCCAGATATCTTTTGAAGATTCTGTGCCTGGCCATACCGTCCCTCTGAAATACATTAATTATCTATATAATTTATATCTATATATTTTATCTATATATTTACTATTAAATGAAAAATTACAACAATTGGTGTAGCCATTTCCTTAATAACACTTTGTCATTATGTACATAACACATTTATTCTATCGGCAGTTATTCGAGTTTTTATGTTAAGCCTCCCCCCTAATCCCCCCCCCCCTTTCCCTTTGGTCGATTTGGTTGAAAAACAATAGGTGTCGTTATTAGAGGATTCTGGATACACATATACAATTTCATGTTCATACATTCATCTATTGGTAGTTATCGTGTTCAGAGACAGACAGACATTTTTGTTTTCATTTTTGGAATCTGGAGGTTGCAAAACATGAAATTCCATTGAAAACCCTGCATCGAATTTTCGACCGATTACATAACTTCTCCTATACTTCGCATTGCTGGGGAAGTAAAAAATATTACATGTATATTTGACAACAACGAACTGTTGACATAATGTTGCCTGTTGTTGCCGCTGCTAGTGTTAATGGATACCTTGAAGCTAGGAATTGGGCAACTTGTTGCTACAAACTTTTAACATAATTAAATTTCATGGACATCTTGTCTGTAATTAATTTCGAGTTAAACCTTATTCTAAGATGAATAATGATGCTAATTAGATTTTGTTTATCACCCATAGCTTATATGGAGCTAGCCTGTAGCTGAACTGCCCCAGTAATAAGTAGACTTCCAAAGAATTATCTCCTTAATAGGCACCCAATGAATCAATGTCATCCAAAATTTTGTCATCACATTTATTTTGTACATGGGTAATTCCATGGCAACTCAGCATCGGCGTCCACCCGACCATCTCAAAATTTGGAAATAAGTTGATCAGAGTCTTCCTTAGTCAAAAACAAAACAATTTACCAAGTTGCAGATTTTTTTATAAGAAATTTCCATTTTTATTAATTTAAAAATCGATAATTATCGAGATTTCAAGTCACTCTATGCTATTTTTTTTCATATTTTGACGATTTGTGAGCAGGAAAAAATGTCAAAAGAAACTTTTCTTATAGGAAATTTCCTGGAGAATCCATTTTTGAGGTAGTTAAATCAAAATTTGTTGTCCTATTCATGAAAAATTCCGTATTTTCGAAAAAAAATCACTTTTTTTTCGATTACAAATAATTCAAAATGGGTATATCCAAAAAAATGTTTTTCTAGATCAAATCGAAAGGTATTGAACTGAACTTTAAGAATATTCTATGCTCATTTGTACTTTCGGCCTCTAATTATGGTTTTTTGACAATTTTATTTTGAAAGTTAAATTTTCGCATTTTAACGAGTTTAAAATTATATTCGATACAAATAGATTCTTAATAAAATTATACAAATAATTTATAACATCATAATGAGATATAAAACATTTCACAAATATAGATTTCAATTTTTTAATTCGTATAAGAATATCCTTGTCATTGCAGAATACAAGTTAAATCTTCGATAAACGTTATACAATGACAATTTGACAACTTATTTGAACAAAGTTTAAACAATAGTAACATGTCATTTGATTTTTTTTCTTGGTTATCAAGTCAAATTTGAGCGAATAATTGATATCACTCCTGAAAACTTTGCATTGAATAATTTGATTAGAGGATCAAACTGATGAAAATCTCTTGTCCCTGGTACAGCGTTTGATTGTGGCACCAATTTCATCTCAAGAAGTTGACAGTGCTTGTGAAGCGGTGTTTTGAGAACTGCTTGACGTCGAAGGAGAGTTTCTTTTTTCAATGAAAACTGAAGGAGCATCGTTTTCAGATTTCTGGATGCACTCTGCATATTCGATGAACAGTTATTACAAACTTTCATTTCAGGGATGACGAGTAAATTCTATTTACTTTTGATTTTTTTAGCTTCAGCCAAATCGATTTCACGAATCCTTTCTTTGATCTTTTTCTGGTGTTTGGAGAAAGGGTCGAAACATGCTTTATGGTGCAAGAATGAATATCTGCGTAGAAATTCGTCTGATGGCGATTGTGTAATTAATAAATTTAAAATCAAAATTTAGTTCAAATAAACACATTAATTGAAAATTTGTTTTGTTAGTGTTTAAAATTATTTTCAATGAACTTAGATTATGAAGATATTAGCTCAGTTTCATTGTTTATAACAATGTATTTGTATCGAATATAATTTTAAACTCGTTGAATTGCGAAAATTTAACTTTCAAAATAAAATTGTCAAAAAACCATAATTAGAGGCCGAAAGTACAAATGAGCATAGAATATTCCTAAAGTTCAGCTCAAAACCTTTCGATTTGATCTAGACAAATCTTTTTTTGGATATACCCATTTTGAGTTATTTGTAATCGAAAAAAAGTGATTCTTTTCGAAAATACGGAATTTTTCATGAATAGGACATGATTTAATTACCTCAAAAATGGATTCTCCAGGAAATTTCCTATAGGAAAAGTTTATTTTGATATTTTTTCCTGCTCACAAATCGTCAAAATATGAAAAAAATAGCTTAGAGTGATCTCGATAATTATCGATTTTGAATATTCATTAATAAAAAATGAAATTCCTTATAAAAAAATCTGCAACGGGGGAAAGTGGTCTCAATTTTCGTTCGATTTCGGTCAAAATCTAGTCAAACCTAAGTTAGAACATGTGACCTCTTCATTCCAAATTTCAAGAATCATAGAATTCAAATACACTTATGGGGATCCAAATTATTTCATACTGGCATTACTGTGTATAAGAATGTCTACTCAAGATAACGCTGTACAACGAGACAAAATGAAATGATTTTGAGAAGGAGGAGAGAGAATGAGTGATCTGAGTTGGTATAAGAAAGTCCTGTAATGGCCCCGCCCATCACTACATTTTTCTTAATTATTATAATTTTTCAAAAAAAACTACCATTACAAAATCATATTTTAAATTTCGTTGCTATGAGTTACGATTGTAAATTTTATAAGGAACGATTTTGATAAGGATCACTCATGCGATAGGACTAACCGTTTTCGGGTAAATCAAGGAAAACTCTAAAAATATACGTTTCAAAACTACATTTCAGGATGGTTTTCGGCATGTATCTCGAAAACCGGACGACGTGTAAAAAATCATATTTCATATATATTATGTATTTTAGTATTCTCTACAACTATTACTCGAAAAGATTTTTGATTAGGTCATAAACATAAGCTGTATCTTGTAAAATGTAGTTAGGTCCCGGGGGAAAGTGGTCTCAATTTTCGTTCGATTTCGGTCAAAATCTAGTCAGACCTAAGTTAAAACATGTGACCTCTTCATTCCATATTTCAAGAATCATAGAATTCAAATACACTTATGGGGCTCCAAATTATTTCATACTGGCATTACCGTGTATAAGAATGTCTACTCTCAAGATAACGCTGTACAAAAAGACAAAATGAAATGATTTAGAGAAGGAGGAGAGAGAATGAGTGATCTGGGTTGGTATAAGAAAGTCCTGTAATGGCCTCGCTCATCACATATATTTTTCTTAATTATTATAATTTTTCAAAAAAACTACCAATACATATTTTTAATTTCGTTGCTATGAGTTACGATTGTAAATTTTATAAGGAACGATTTTGGTAAGGATCACTCATGCGATAGGACTAACCGTTTTCGGGTAAATCAAGGAAACCTCTAAAAATATACGTTTCAAAACTACATTTCAGGATGGTTTTCGGCATGTATCTCGAAAACCGGACGACGTGTAAAAAATCATATTTCATATATATTATGTATTTTAGTATTCTCTACAACTATTACTCGAAAAGATTTTTGATTAGGTCATAAACATAAGCTGTATCTTGTAAAATGTAGTTAGGTCCCGGGGGAAAGTGGTCTCAATTTTCGTTCGATTTCGGTCAAAATCTAGTCAGACCTAAGTTAAAACATGTGACCTCTTCATTCCATATTTCAAGAATCATAGAATTCAAATACACTTATGGGGCTCCAAATTATTTCATACTGGCATTACCGTGTATAAGAATGTCTACTCTCAAGATAACGCTGTACAAAGAGACAAAATGAAATGATTTTGAGAAGGAGGAGAGAGAATGAGTGATCTGGGTTGGTATAAGAAAGTCCTGTAATGGCCTCGCTCATCACATATATTTTTCTTAATTATTATAATTTTTCAAAAAAACTACCAATACATATTTTTAATTTCGTTGCTATGAGTTACGATTGTAAATTTTATAAGGAACGATTTTGGTAAGGATCACTCATGTGATAGGACTAACCGTTTTCGGGTAAATCAAGGAAACCTCTAAAAATATACGTTTCAAAACTACATTTCAGGATGGTTTTCGGCATGTATCTCGAAAACCGGACGACGTGTAAAAAATCATATTTCATATATATTATGTATTTTAGTATTCTCTACAACTATTACTCGAAAAGATTTTTGATTAGGTCATAAACATAAGCTGTATCTTGTAAAAAGGAGTTAGGTCCCAGGGGAAAGTTGTCTCAATTTTCGTTCGATTTCGGACAAAATCTAGTCAGACCTAAGTTAGAACATGTGACCTCTTCATTCCAATTTTCAAGAATCATAGGATTCAAGTACACTTATGGGGCTCCAAATTATTTCATACTGGCATTACTGTGTATAAGAATGTCTACTCTCAAGATAACGCTGTACAAAGAGACAAAATGAAATGATTTTGAGAAGGAGGAGAGAGAATGAGTGATCTGGGTTGGTATAAGAAAGTCCTGTAATGGCCTCGCTCATCACATATATTTTTCTTAATTATTATAATTTTTCAAAAAAACTACCAATACATATTTTTAATTTCGTTGCTATGAGTTACGATTGTAAATTTTATAAGGAACGATTTTGGTAAGGATCACTCATGCGATAGGACTAACCGTTTTCGGGTAAATCAAGGAAACCTCTAAAAATATACGTTTCAAAACTACATTTCAGGATGGTTTTCGGCATGTATCTCGAAAACCGGACGACGTGTAAAAAATCATATTTCATATATATTATGTATTTTAGTATTCTCTACAACTATTACTCGAAAAGATTTTTGATTAGGTCATAAACATAAGCTGTATCTTGTAAAAAGGAGTTAGGTCCCAGGGGAAAGTTGTCTCAATTTTCGTTCGATTTCGGACAAAATCTAGTCAGACCTAAGTTAGAACATGTGACCTCTTCATTCCAATTTTCAAGAATCATAGGATTCAAGTACACTTATGGGGCTCCAAATTATTTCATACTGGCATTACTGTGTATAAGAATGTCTACTCTCAAGATAACGCTGTACAAAGAGACAAAATGAAATGATTCTGAGAAGGGGGAGAGAGAATGAGTGATCTGGGTTGGTATAAGAAAGTCCTGTAATGGCCTCGCTCATCACATATATTTTTCTTAATTATTATAATTTTTCAAAAAAACTACCAATACATATTTTTAATTTCGTTGCTATGAGTTACGATTGTAAATTTTATAAGGAACGATTTTGGTAAGGATCACTCATGCGATAGGACTAACCGTTTTCGGGTAAATCAAGGAAACCTCTAAAAATATACGTTTCAAAACTACATTTCAGGATGGTTTTCGACATGTATCTCGAAAACCGGACGACGTGTAAAAAATCATATTTCATATATATTATGTATTTTAGTATTCTCTACAACTATTACTCGAAAAGATTTTTGATTAGGTCATAAACATAATCTGTATCTTGTAAAATGTAGTTAGGTCCCGGGGGAAAGTGGTCTCAATTTTTGTTCGATTTCGGTCAAAATCTAGTCAGACCTAAGTTAAAACATGTGACCTCTTCATTCCATATTTCAAGAATCATAGAATTCAAATACACTTATGGGGCTCCAAATTATTTCATACTGGCATTACCGTGTATAAGAATGTCTACTCTCAAGATAACGCTGTACAAAGAGACAAAATGAAATGATTTTGAGAAGGAGGAGAGAGAATGAGTGATCTGGGTTGGTATAAGAAAGTCCTGTAATGGCCTCGCTCATCACATATATTTTTCTTAATTATTATAATTTTTCAAAAAAACTACCAATACATATTTTTAATTTCGTTGCTATGAGTTACGATTGTAAATTTTATAAGGAACGATTTTGGTAAGGATCACTCATGTGATAGGACTAACCGTTTTCGGGTAAATCAAGGAAACCTCTAAAAATATACGTTTCAAAACTACATTTCAGGATGGTTTTCGGCATGTATCTCGAAAACCGGACGACGTGTAAAAAATCATATTTCATATATATTATGTATTTTAGTATTCTCTACAACTATTACTCGAAAAGATTTTTGATTAGGTCATAAACATAAGCTGTATCTTGTAAAAAGGAGTTAGGTCCCAGGGGAAAGTTGTCTCAATTTTCGTTCGATTTCGGACAAAATCTAGTCAGACCTAAGTTAGAACATGTGACCTCTTCATTCCAATTTTCAAGAATCATAGGATTCAAGTACACTTATGGGGCTCCAAATTATTTCATACTGGCATTACTGTGTATAAGAATGTCTACTCTCAAGATAACGCTGTACAAAGAGACAAAATGAAATGATTTTGAGAAGGAGGAGAGAGAATGAGTGATCTGGGTTGGTATAAGAAAGTCCTGTAATGGCCTCGCTCATCACATATATTTTTCTTAATTATTATAATTTTTCAAAAAAAACTACCAATACATATTTTTAATTTCGTTGCTATGAGTTACGATTGTAAATTTTATAAGGAACGATTTTGGTAAGGATCACTCATGCGATAGGACTAACCGTTTTCGGGTAAATCAAGGAAACCTCTAAAAATATACGTTTCAAAACTACATTTCAGGATGGTTTTCGGCATGTATCTCGAAAACCGGACGACGTGTAAAAAATCATATTTCATATATATTATGTATTTTAGTATTCTCTACAACTATTACTCGAAAAGATTTTTGATTAGGTCATAAACATAATCTGTATCTTGTAAAATGTAGTTAGGTCCCGGGGGAAAGTGGTCTCAATTTTTGTTCGATTTCGGTCAAAATCTAGTCAGACCTAAGTTAAAACATGTGACCTCTTCATTCCATATTTCAAGAATCATAGAATTCAAATACACTTATGGGGCTCCAAATTATTTCATACTGGCATTACCGTGTATAAGAATGTCTACTCTCAAGATAACGCTGTACAAAGAGACAAAATGAAATGATTTTGAGAAGGAGGAGAGAGAATGAGTGATCTGGGTTGGTATAAGAAAGTCCTGTAATGGCCTCGCTCATCACATATATTTTTCTTAATTATTATAATTTTTCAAAAAAACTACCAATACATATTTTTAATTTCGTTGCTATGAGTTACGATTGTAAATTTTATAAGGAACGATTTTGGTAAGGATCACTCATGCGATAGGACTAACCGTTTTCGGGTAAATCAAGGAAACCTCTAAAAATATACGTTTCAAAACTACATTTCAGGATGGTTTTCGGCATGTATCTCGAAAACCGGACGACGTGTAAAAAATCATATTTCATATATATTATGTATTTTAGTATTCTCTACAACTATTACTCGAAAAGATTTTTGATTAGGTCATAAACATAAGCTGTATCTTGTAAAAAGGAGTTAGGTCCCAGGGGAAAGTTGTCTCAATTTTCGTTCGATTTCGGACAAAATCTAGTCAGACCTAAGTTAGAACATGTGACCTCTTCATTCCAATTTTCAAGAATCATAGGATTCAAGTACACTTATGGGGCTCCAAATTATTTCATACTGGCATTACTGTGTATAAGAATGTCTACTCTCAAGATAACGCTGTACAAAGAGACAAAATGAAATGATTTTGAGAAGGAGGAGAGAGAATGAGTGATCTGGGTTGGTATAAGAAAGTCCTGTAATGGCCTCGCTCATCACATAAATTTTTCTTAATTATTATAATTTTTCAAAAAAACTACCAATACATATTTTTAATTTCGTTGCTATGAGTTACGATTGTAAATTTTATAAGGAACGATTTTGGTAAGGATCACTCATGCGATAGGACTAACCGTTTTCGGGTAAATCAAGGAAACCTCTAAAAATATACGTTTCAAAACTACATTTCAGGATGGTTTTCGGCATGTATCTCGAAAACCGGACGACGTGTAAAAAATCATATTTCTTATATATTATGTATTTTAGTATTCTCTACAACTATTACTCGAAAAGATTTTTGATTAGGTCATAAACATAATCTGTATCTTGTAAAATGTAGTTAGGTCCCGGGGGAAAGTGGTCTCAATTTTTGTTCGATTTCGGTCAAAATCTAGTCAGACCTAAGTTAAAACATGTGACCTCTTCATTCCATATTTCAAGAATCATAGAATTCAAATACACTTATGGGGCTCCAAATTATTTCATACTGGCATTACCGTGTATAAGAATGTCTACTCTCAAGATAACGCTGTACAAAGAGACAAAATGAAATGATTTTGAGAAGGAGGAGAGAGAATGAGTGATCTGGGTTGGTATAAGAAAGTCCTGTAATGGCCTCGCTCATCACATATATTTTTCTTAATTATTATAATTTTTCAAAAAAACTACCAATACATATTTTTAATTTCGTTGCTATGAGTTACGATTGTAAATTTTATAAGGAACGATTTTGGTAAGGATCACTCATGCGATAGGACTAACCGTTTTCGGGTAAATCAAGGAAACCTCTAAAAATATACGTTTCAAAACTACATTTCAGGATGGTTTTCTGCATGTATCTCGAAAACCGGACGACGTGTAAAAAATCATATTTCATATATATTATGTATTTTAGTATTCTCTACAACTATTACTCGAAGAGATTTTTGATTAGGTCATAAACATAAGCTGTATCTTGTAAAAAGGAGTTAGGTCCCAGGGGAAAGTGGTCTCAATTTTCGTTCGATTTCGGACAAAATGTAGTCAGACCTAAGTTAGAACATGTGACCTCTTCATTCCAATTTTCAAGAATCATAGGATTCAAGTACACTTATGGGGCTCCAAATTATTTCATACTGGCATTACTGTGTATAAGAATGTCTACTCTCAAGATAACGCTGTACAAAGAGACAAAATGAAATGATTTTGAGAAGGAGGAGAGAGAATGAGTGATCTGGGTTGGTATAAGAAAGTCCTGTAATGGCCTCGCTCATCACATATATTTTTCTTAATTATTATAATTTTTCAAAAAAACTACCAATACATATTTTTAATTTCGTTGCTATGAGTTACGATTGTAAATTTTATAAGGAACGATTTTGGTAAGGATCACTCATGCGATAGGACTAACCGTTTTCGGGTAAATCAAAGAAACCTCTAAAAATATACGTTTCAAAACTACATTTCAGGATGGTTTTCGGCATGTATCTCGAAAACCGGACGACGTGTAAAAAATCATATTTCATATATATTATGTATTTTAGTATTCTCTACAACTATTACTCGAAAAGATTTTTGATTAGGTCATAAACATAAGCTGTATCTTGTAAAAAGTAGTTAGGTCCCGGGGGAAAGTGGTCTCAATTTTCGTTCGATTTCGGTCAAAATCTAGTCAGACCTAACTTAGAACATGTGACCTCTTCATTCCAATTTTCAAGAATCATAGGATTCAAGTACACTTATGGGGCTCCAAATTATTTCATACTGGCATTACTGTGTATAAGAAATTCTACTCTCAAGATAACGCTGTACAAAGAGACAAAATGAAATGATTTTGAGAAGGAGGAGAGAGAATGAGTGATCTGGGTTGGTATAAGAAAGTCCTGTAATGGCCTCGCTCATCACATAAATTTTTCTTAATTATTATAATTTTTCAAAAAAACTACCAATACATATTTTTAATTTCGTTGCTATGAGTTACGATTGTAAATTTTATAAGGAACGATTTTGGTAAGGATCACTCATGCGATAGGACTAACCGTTTTCGGGTAAATCAAGGAAACCTCTAAAAATATACGTTTCAAAACTACATTTCAGGATGGTTTTCGGCATGTATCTCGAAAACCGGACGACGTGTAAAAAATCATATTTCATATATATTATGTATTTTAGTATTCTCTACAACTATTACTCGAAAAGATTTTTGATTAGGTCATAAACATAAGCTGTATCTTGTAAAAAGTAGTTAGGTCCCGGGGGAAAGTGGTCTCAATTTTCGTTCGATTTCGGTCAAAATCTAGTCAGACCTAACTTAGAACATGTGACCTCTTCATTCCAATTTTCAAGAATCATAGGATTCAAGTACACTTATGGGGCTCCAAATTATTTCATACTGGCATTACTGTGTATAAGAATGTCTACTCTCAAGATAACGCTGTACAAAGAGACAAAATGAAATGATTTTGAGAAGGAGGAGAGAGAATGAGTGATCTGGGTTGGTATAAGAAAGTCCTGTAATGGCCTCGCTCATCACATATATTTTTCTTAATTATTATAATTTTTCAAAAAAAACTACCAATACATATTTTTAATTTCGTTGCTATGAGTTACGATTGTAAATTTTATAAGGAACGATTTTGGTAAGGATCACTCATGCGATAGGACTAACCGTTTTCGGGTAAATCAAGGAAACCTCTAAAAATATACGTTTCAAAACTACATTTCAGGATGGTTTTCGGCATGTATCTCGAAAACCGGACGACGTGTAAAAAATCATATTTCATATATATTATGTATTTTAGTATTCTCTACAACTATTACTCGAAAAGATTTTTGATTAGGTCATAAACATAATCTGTATCTTGTAAAATGTAGTTAGGTCCCGGGGGAAAGTGGTCTCAATTTTTGTTCGATTTCGGTCAAAATCTAGTCAGACCTAAGTTAAAACATGTGACCTCTTCATTCCATATTTCAAGAATCATAGAATTCAAATACACTTATGGGGCTCCAAATTATTTCATACTGGCATTACCGTGTATAAGAATGTCTACTCTCAAGATAACGCTGTACAAAGAGACAAAATGAAATGATTTTGAGAAGGAGGAGAGAGAATGAGTGATCTGGGTTGGTATAAGAAAGTCCTGTAATGGCCTCGCTCATCACATATATTTTTCTTAATTATTATAATTTTTCAAAAAAACTACCAATACATATTTTTAATTTCGTTGCTATGAGTTACGATTGTAAATTTTATAAGGAACGATTTTGGTAAGGATCACTCATGCGATAGGACTAACCGTTTTCGGGTAAATCAAGGAAACCTCTAAAAATATACGTTTCAAAACTACATTTCAGGATGGTTTTCGGCATGTATCTCGAAAACCGGACGACGTGTAAAAAATCATATTTCATATATATTATGTATTTTAGTATTCTCTACAACTATTACTCGAAAAGATTTTTGATTAGGTCATAAACATAAGCTGTATCTTGTAAAAAGTAGTTAGGTCCCGGGGGAAAGTGGTCTCAATTTTCGTTCGATTTCGGTCAAAATCTAGTCAGACCTAACTTAGAACATGTGACCTCTTCATTCCAAATTCCAAGAACCATAGAATTCAAATACACTTATGGGGCCCCAAATTCTTTCATCTTGGCATTACTGTGTATAAGAATGTCTACTCTCAAGATAACGCTGTACAGAGAGACAAAATGAAATGATTCTGAGAAGGGGGAGAGAGAATGAGTGATCTGGGTTGGTATAAGAAAGTCCTGTAATGGCCTCGCTCATCACATATATTTTTCTTAATTATTATAATTTTTCAAAAAAACTACCAATACATATTTTTAATTTCGTTGCTATGAGTTACGATTGTAAATTTTATAAGGAACGATTTTGGTAAGGATCACTCATGCGATAGGACTAACCGTTTTCGGGTAAATCAAGGAAACCTCTAAAAATATACGTTTCAAAACTACATTTCAGGATGGTTTTCGGCATGTATCTCGAAAACCGGACGACGTGTAAAAAATCATATTTCATATATATTATGTATTTTAGTATTCTCTACAACTATTACTCGAAAAGATTTTTGATTAGGTCATAAACATAAGCTGTATCTTGTAAAAAGTAGTTAGGTCCCGGGGGAAAGTGGTCTCAATTTTCGTTCGATTTCGGTCAAAATCTAGTCAGACCTAACTTAGAACATGTGACCTCTTCATTCCAAATTCCAAGAACCATAGAATTCAAATACACTTATGGGACCCCAAATTCTTTCATCTTGGCATTACTGTGTATAAGAATGTCTACTCTCAAGATAACGCTGTACAGAGAGACAAAATGAAATGATTTTGAGAAGGAGGAGAGAGAATGAGTGATCTGGGTTGGTATAAGAAAGTCCTGTAATGGCCTCGCTCATCACATATATTTTTCTTAATTATTATAATTTTTCAAAAAAACTACAAATACATATTTTTAATTTCGTTGCTATGAGTTACGATTGTAAATTTTATAAGGAACGATTTTGGTAAGGATCACTCATGCGATAGGACTAACCGTTTTCGGGTAAATCAAGGAAACCTCTAAAAATATACGTTTCAAAACTACATTTCAGGATGGTTTTCGGCATGTATCTCGAAAACCGGACGACGTGTAAAAAATCATATTTCTTATATATTATGTATTTTAGTATTCTCTACAACTATTACTCGAAAAGATTTTTGATTAGGTCATAAACATAATCTGTATCTTGTAAAATGTAGTTAGGTCCCGGGGGAAAGTGGTCTCAATTTTCGTTCGATTTCGGACAAAATCTAGTCAGACCTAAGTTAGAACATGTGACCTCTTCATTCCATATTTCAAGAACCAAATTCAAATACACTTATGGGGCTCCAAATTATTTCATACTGGCATTACTGTGTATAAGAATGTCTACTCTCAAGATAACGCTGTACAAAGAGACAAAATGAAATGATTTTGAGAAGGAGGAGAGAGAATGAGTGATCTGGGTTGGTATAAGAAAGTCCTGTAATGGCCTCGCTCATCACATATATTTTTCTTAATTATTATAAT
This sequence comes from Aradus depressus, assembly GCA_963662175.1. Lineage (NCBI taxonomy): Eukaryota > Metazoa > Arthropoda > Insecta > Hemiptera > Aradidae > Aradus > Aradus depressus. The sequence goes on along the minus strand of OY759218.1, from coordinate 48,432,663 downwards.
TTTTCAAAAAAACTACCAATACAAATTTTTAATTTCGTTGCTATGTGTTACGATTGTAAATTTTATAAGGAACGATTTTGGTAAGGATCACTCATGCGATAGGACTAACCGTTTTCGGGTAAATCAAGGAAACCTCTAAAAATATACGTTTCAAAACTACATTTCAGGATGGTTTTCGGCATGTATCTCGAAAACCGGACGACGTGTAAAAAATCATATTTCATATATATTATGTATTTTAGTATTCTCTACAACTATTACTCGAAAAGATTTTTGATTAGGTCATAAACATAAGCTGTATCTTGTAAAAAGTAGTTAGGTCCCGGGGGAAAGTGGTCTCAATTTTCGTTCGATTTCGGTCAAAATCTAGTCAGACCTAACTTAGAACATGTGACCTCTTCATTCCAAATTCCAAGAACCATAGAATTCAAATACACTTATGGGGCCCCAAATTCTTTCATCTTGGCATTACTGTGTATAAGAATGTCTACTCTCAAGATAACGCTGTACAGAGAGACAAAATGAAATGATTCTGAGAAGGGGGAGAGAGAATGAGTGATCTGGGTTGGTATAAGAAAGTCCTGTAATGGCCTCGCTCATCACATATATTTTTCTTAATTATTATAATTTTTCAAAAAAACTACAAATACATATTTTTAATTTCGTTGCTATGAGTTACGATTGTAAATTTTATAAGGAACGATTTTGGTAAGGATCACTCATGCGATAGGACTAACCGTTTTCGGGTAAATCAAGGAAACCTCTAAAAATATACGTTTCAAAACTACATTTCAGGATGGTTTTCGGCATGTATCTCGAAAACCGGACGACGTGTAAAAAATCATATTTCTTATATATTATGTATTTTAGTATTCTCTACAACTATTACTCGAAAAGATTTTTGATTAGGTCATAAACATAATCTATATCTTGTAAAATGTAGTTAGGTCCCGGGGGAAAGTGGTCTCAATTTTCGTTCGATTTCGGACAAAATCTAGTCAGACCTAAGTTAGAACATGTGACCTCTTCATTCCATATTTCAAGAACCAAATTCAAATACACTTATGGGGCTCCAAATTATTTCATACTGGCATTACTGTGTATAAGAATGTCTACTCTCAAGATAACGCTGTACAAAGAGACAAAATGAAATGATTTTGAGAAGGAGGAGAGAGAATGAGTGATCTGGGTTGGTATAAGAAAGTCCTGTAATGGCCTCGCTCATCACATATATTTTTCTTAATTATTATAATTTTTCAAAAAAAACTACAAATACATATTTTAAATTTCGTTGCTATGAGTTACGATTGTAAATTTTATAAGGAACGATTTTGGTAAGGATCACTCATGCGATAGGACTAACCGTTTTCGGGTAAATCAAGGAAACCTCTAAAAATATACGTTTCAAAACTACATTTCAGGATGGTTTTCGGCATGTATCTCGAAAACCGGACGACGTGTAAAAAATCATATTTCATATATATTATGTATTTTAGTATTCTCTACAACTATTACTCGAAAAGATTTTTGATTAGGTCATAAACATAAGCTGTATCTTGTAAAATGTAGTTAGGTCCCGGGGGAAAGTGGTCTCAATTTTCGTTCGATTTCGGTCAAAATCTAGTCAGACCTAAGTTAGAACATGTGACCTCTTCATTCCAAATTTCAAGAATCATAGAATTCAAATACACTTTTGGGGCTCCAAATTATTTCATAACGCTGTACAAAGTGACAAAATGAAATGATTTTGAGAAGGAGGAGAGAGAATGAGTGATCAGGGGTGGTATAAGAAAGTCCTGTAATGGCCCCGCTCATCACATATATTTTTCTTAAATATTATAATTTTTCAAAAAAACTACCAATACATATTTTTAATTTCGTTGCTATGAGTTACGATTGTTAATTTGTAAATACTCAAAATATAAACAGTATAAAAAGAAAAAAGAATAACAACCTTGAAGTGTCTCCTCGACCACCGCTCACCCCTGGCTTTATCAGTAACAATACTACTATATTTTGTGCTGATACGTCCGATCTGGCAGTGCGCTTGTGGCCTATGGGGTTCAGCTGCTTAAAGCCACATAACCAGGATACAAACCACTCAAAATCGCGTCATGAGACTCATCACTGATGCACCGTGGTATGTTGGCAACGCAGTTCTACATGCTGATCTTGAAATACCGGAAGTAGCGGAGGTCCTCAAAGAATCCTACATCCGAATGCAGACAACAATGGCCAACCACCCAAATCCACTGGTGCGGGAAATTGCTGAACACCCACCACCTTTACCATTGGAACGCAGACTCAAAAAGAAGCGACCGCATGATTTCCTTCTCATCAATTGATCAAAAGACATTATCTGAGTTTCACAGCTAAACCCCTCGTTATCCTATACATCTTTTTTTTTTTCCCCCCTATATTATGTTAAATTTATCTAGTTTAAAGTTGGACTTGAAAAATAAAATAAAACTTGTTTATTTAATATATTGTCTAATTTCACTAACTATATATACATGGGAGTATATAAAGAGATAAGTCTTATCTCTTATGCTTTTGGCTGAGGATGGTAGAAATACCGAAAGTACTCCCATGTATATATAGTTAGTGAAATTAGACAATATATTAAATAAACAAGTTTTATTTTATTTTTCAAGTCCATTTGAATTATTTCACAATATCTCTGCAATAATGTCAGTTTTCATAGTTTAAAGTTACTTGTTTAGGGCAATTAATGAATTGTACCTGAGTTCATATCTCATGTTAATTAAACCATTGGCCTAGGTATTATTGTTACAGACAGCCCAACTATAATATTCATGTATAAAATAATAAAGTTTACAATAATTATAAAAATAAAAAAAATAAAAAGAAAAAAAAATATTTCCTAGGAATGCTTCCCCCTTCTTTTCCTGTCCAGGGGGCTGTAATTTTCCTATGAATCCCCCACCATCGCGTTTCTTGTGCTAGAGGGTTGTCTTTCGTTAGTTCGTCTGATGCTTCATCCCTTGCTGCCGGTCCGTTGGAATAAAGGTGTGTATTTCTATTATGTCTTTATGTATTAATTAAATTTACATCTAAGCTATAGTACAGCCAGACAAGTGTATCATTTTTACTCTCAGTGGCTTTCGTATAAACCGGAATATATCATTATTTTTTTACAAAACCTTTGTTTCCCAGGACACCAAGGGTTTCCCCAAATACCTACTTCTTTTGTGAATTTTGGTCTCTTTAGAACCTTACTTTTATATTGCGTTTTTGTTCACTTTTGAAATATTTGAGGGCATGTCAAATTTGGTGGAGGTGTTTTTCGATTTAGAGTATTCTACATATTTATTTCCTGTTCACTTCTACGCTTTTTATGTTTAATACTGCATATATAGGTAACGACAGGGCCGGGCGTAGCGGGCAAAAGTCCGGGGTCCAATGGCGGGGCACCGAATATGTATAAAAAAAAAAATGCGCACCCCCTCGCGGTACTTCACTTTGGGTCCTCTCCCCCTCCCCCCGGAGCAATTAATTAATAATATAAAAAATAAATAATTAATTCTTAACGGCCCTCTTATTTTTTTTTCATTCTTTCTCAATTGGTTCATACGTGTATTCTTTTGTTTATCTTCTAATGTGTATTCTTATGGGACGTATACCCCAAAATAGAAAATAAAGATTATTTTTCATTTTCGTTTAATGCATTATGCTTTGTCCACTTCTATTCATTTATTTTATTTATTTAGATAAATACATTTATTTTCATATATTTCTGCATAATTAAGCTGTTCACTTTAATTTTGTATTTATGTTTATTTATTGTGTGTAATCTAGTTTATCCACTGTAGTACTATTTCATTTATTCTTGTATTTTTTCTGATACTTTAAATAAAATATCAGAAAAACTACATATGAGGCAAAAAGAAAAAATTAAATATTTTTTTCTTTTTGACTCTATGTATTTATTCTTAGGGGACCTCGCGCTTACCGTCCTATCGCTTACCGTCCAATCCTGGTCATGCTCAACGTTTTTTCACCTCCCAGATAAAAAGCCTAAGGACCTCACCGTCTTTACTATATTTTGTACATTGTGACCTGAAGAAGGGTCGTAAGGACATTCTAAAATATCGACATGAAAAAGACACTCCAAGGGTTATAAAAAATATTTACTGAGGCTCGTGGGCAGCTCGACAGTTAGGCCCACCTGACATACAAACCAAATATTCTGATTCGAAAATTAAAATTTAGGCGTTTGTAAGAGAAATAACACAATATAAGTACGGAGAAAACAATATATATATTTTGAAAAGGAAACGAAAACAAAATAATATCAAAAATATTTTTTTTCTTATATAGGTACAGTCAAGAAGAATATAACAAACAATAAATATATATATATATTTTTTTTTTTTTTTTTTTTTTTGCATTGGAGGGGGAAATGCTGTGACGCACATCCAGGGAAGGTAGCCCTGGATAGTGTGGGACTCGAGACGATTCACCATCACCATACCCACTAAAACCCCCTCCTTGCCGATCCTGATTCCCTTCCGCGGAACTGACGGTCTGTCATTACTTCGCGGAAGGGAGGAAGGGTGGCTGGTAACGCCCCTTCTTCTGTTTTATTACCGCTACTGTTCCTTGTCAGCCCTCTCCTGAAGGGCCAACCCGCCCATGATGAGCGCTGCAAAATCGCAGCCTTCATCCCACGACTCCTGGGAGTGCAGCATAGCGTCCACGTAACTGGTAGCAGTCAGCGGGGCGCCCATGCTGCACTCCAGATTTTTCCTTCCCTCCTCAAATCTGGGGCATTTGAGGAGGACATGCTCCGCCACTTATTTATTAATATAATTACAATATTAATATAAATCTCACAATAAAATATAAATTACAGTTTAATGGAATTAAACAATGATAATTTTGTTGATAAATTTTATTTAGGTTTCATTAATATTTATAATATATTTTCACAAGATTAAATAATGACTTAGATAGTGATTATAAATTAAATTGATCAATAAAATATATTTTGTTTGGTAAATTCTTAGTTCTTCATCACGGTCGTAAAGATCGACGTAAACAATGAATCGATCAAGTGAATCGATCTCTTATGTCCTTTAATTGGATTTTAATTTTAAATACGAAATTACATCGGCAGTTTTGGGACTTTTGAATTAAGCCCTCTCCCCGGAACTCCCCCCTCCCCTCAGCCGATTTTGCTGAAATTGGACTGGTTATGTCCTCAGTGGATTTTAATTTTAAATACGAAATTTGATGTTGATATATTCATTACATCGGCAGTTATTGGTATTTTTGAATTGAGTCCCCTCCCCGGAACTCCCCCCTCCCTTCAGCCGATATCGCTGAAATTTCACTGGTTATGTCCTCAGTGGATGTTAATTTTAAATATGAAAGGGTCTAGCCCTCATAAGAGTGCGAAAACTGCCCCCAACGATTTTCGAATAGGCGATTGACCAACAGTTTGCACATGTAAAAAAAAAAAATTTCCTGAAAATTTCAGCTCCCAACTCCCATTATTCGATGAAAAAAAATAATAAAAAGGTAATTTTCATTTTTTTTTTTCTTTCCGGTTGTTGCGAGTATGCAACTGTCGATTTTTTTAAAAGTTCTTATGCTTCATATACACCTCTATAGTATTTTTTTATTATCTTCCGATTTAAATTCGATTTTTAATCGAATTTTGAAAAATTCAAAATGGCCTTTTTGAATGTTTTTTTTGAGTGACACTCACCAAATTTTCATAGAATACGTGTTTTTTATATCAAAATATTCCCTAATTTTTCAAATTTTTTGGTGCGGTGCAACAATGTTTAAAAAAATAAAAAATAATTGTTTTCAGTTATTTCCGTTTATATCTATATATATGATATTATGAATTTTTATTAAAATAATGTTGTAAAATATACATATTTTTTATTTTTGCAAAATACAATATAAAGCAGTAATTTGTTGAACGGTTGTTAACAGTAGGTACTATTTTTTTCAACTTAATTTTATGAAGAATTTGTTTTTAATGAGATTTTTGCCGTGGTCGGAAATCGAACCGCCCTAACCGCCTTCACGAGAAATTGCGCACTACTCAATAATTATTATTTTCATAATAATAATAATATTCATTTCTTTCTTATCCCTCCCCCCACTTCCCTCTAATCATCATGCATGCAGTTGACAAGTGATGGAACGCTTCACGTAAAACCTTTCCTTTCATTGCTTCGAAACTCTGAAGTCAACAAATGGAAAATAAATAAATAAATTAAGAATAACATTTTCATTATTCCGTATAAAATTATTATTCATTGATTGAACGTATGTAATATAATAACTCGTGTTATTTTTATACTAATTCAGCGTTAAGAACATTTTTTTAAAATATATTTTCATTAATATTTTAGAATGTATCAGTCCAGCTCTCGTTCCGTATACATCCTACTTGGTGCGCTCCGTCTGAAGTATTTATTTCCATTTTTTATCTAATTATTTCTCCCAGTGTTCAGTTTATTTACTCTTGTTGATTTAATTTCTTGTGTGAAATCCCTTTATTTTTATTTTCATTATCTCCCTCGCCTACGTATTTCTTATCTCTAATTTTTTATTTATTTATTTTTTCTCTCTCTCTTTTTTCTCTTGTTCCCTTGTTTTTTTTTTTGTTTTTTTTTTCCCTCAAAATGGGCAAATGTGCAAAGTGTAGTTTGACCGTACCCCGCGACGCCTCTGGCATTGAATGCCATATGTGCTCGAAAATTTTTCATGGGTCCTGTGCTGGTCTAAAGGACTCAGATTTGCAGTATCTAAAGTCCCAGAAGAAATCGTGGAGCTGCCCCCAATGTTTGGCGTCCAAAAGAGCGGTGCCAACCGACGAGCGACCTGCCACCCCCCAGAAAGCACGGTCCGAGGACTCTCTTCTCAAGGAGCTGCTTACAAGCTACTACTACTACTCTGACAAGTCAGAGTGACCGCTGGAGCGGACCAACCTGGCGCTGGGCTCAAAGGTGACCGACCTCGAGACCAGGCTCAACAAGGTGGATCAGGACAGTCGAAGGAACATCCTGGAGATCAGGGGGATCCCGGTGAAGTCAGGTGAGTCACCAGCGAGCCTAGTGGTCAGCGTTGGACTCGGACTCGGGCTCAAATTGGCGCCCGAAGACGTAGACTACTCTTTTAGACAATGGGTCCGACCAACGACAGAAGACCCTCCCCATCCTCCCGCCGTCATAGTGCGGTTCGTGCGACAGTCCGTCCGGGACGAGGTGCTACGCTTGAAGAAAATCAAGCGGGACTTTGGTACGCGGCATCTCGGCTGGACGGACAACACCAACTATACAATTTATATTAATGAGTCTCTGGCCCTTTATAACAAAAAACTGTACGCCGAGGCCAGGAAACTTAAAAGAGAAGGTAAGGTGAAGTTTGTTTGGGTGAATGGAGGCAAAGTCCTCATGAGGAAGGATGTACGACTCCCAGTTGTTTTGATCACTAAGCCTCCCGATTGCATCAGTTTATTTAGTTATTATCTTTACGTTAACCTCTCTCCCTCCTGCTCCACAACTGACCCCCACCACCTCGCCCCTCCCTTCATCCCCCCTCCACTCCTCATTACCCTGGTCCACTCCTTTTCGTTCTCTTATTTACTAATGTTCTCAATCGGTTCTAAGAAAGCTGCCTCCATTCACCCAAGCTACGATATCACTCTATCCTGTACAATTTTTCCTGGCCTCCGCCCTTCATTCGGTTTCTGTTTATTTTATATGTTTTTGTTTTGTTTTATCGTATCTCTATCAGAGGGCGCCGGTAGCTCAGTTGTATGCGTGCTTGTCTTCTGAGCTCAAGTTCGTGGGTTCGTAACCCGACCGAGGCCCTTAGTTTATTTTATCTGGGAGGTGAAATAAACTGGAGCACGCCGTCCTTCGGATGGGACGTTAAGCGATGGTCCCGAGCCTGTAAGATGTCAGGTACTCGCTAAAGACCCCTGCCCTAAATGAATAAAAACTTAGGGTAGGCAAAATTTAGGACTCCCACAGTAGAGTCGGGCTCATGTCCACCAGAGTGACGAAAGAGCGCTCTAGTAGTAGGCGATATGACCTCGTAGTTAAAGCCAGGGCATGAGTCATAAAACCTAACCTAACCTCGTATCTCTATCATAATTTATATTATATTATTATTTTTTGCTGGGGTCTGTTCTTTTCTTTTTTTGTCTTCTATACTGTTATTTTTATTCTACTTAATGGATCTCTACTCTTACCCCCATTTTGATTATTCTCCTCGTTACCTGTCTATATTTACTCATTTCATACTGTTTTTTCTCTTTTCCTTTAATTTTTGCCATTCTATTATACTTGTCTTTTCTGCTTATTACCAATTATTTCTCTGCATGCACCAATTTTTGGTTTCCCTCAGTTTCCCTCTTTTACAAATTTATTTGCATTTATTTCTTAGGTATCTCTTATAAGTTCTTTTTGATTACTGTTCTCATCTTTATTGTTTACTTTTATTTATTGTTTATTTATTGTTTACTACTATTATTATTTTATTTGTTACTCTGTCCAGTGACTGTCATGTATTTATTCTTAGGGGACCTCGGTAAAATTTATTTTCATTTCATTTCAAACTATCATAGTATAATGCTCGGTCGAACTATATTATTTATATTATCAATTTCATTTTACTTTCTTAGTTATATAGATTTTCTTTCTTACTTATTCTCTTTTATTTATATAGATACTTTTATTTATTTTTATCGTAATGAAGTTGTTAATTTAATTTTTTTTCCTGTTAATCTTTTGTTTATCTATTTTTTAACTTCTAAGTTGAGGAACGCGGACATATTGTGGAAACTTGTAATAAATGAATAAAACAAACTTATTTTTTGAAATATTGTCTATTCCACTAAAGATATATATACATATAACTACCGGTTTTGGCTTTATACCATCGTCATGTCTGAGTCCTGAGTTCATAACTAGACCTGACGATGGTATAAAGCCGAAACCGGTAGTTATATGTATATATATCTTTAGTGGAATAGACAATATTTCAAAAAATAAGTTTGTTTTATTTATCTATTTTTTAATTGTATAGTTTTTCTCCAATGTAGCACTAATTTTATTTACCTATCTTTTTATTTCTTTGTACTGATACCTGATTTCATTGGTCCTGTCCTTTACTCTATATGTATTTATTCTTAGGGGACCTCGGTCCCAGAATAATAAAATTTCTTTTCATTTCATTTTCATTTTCATTCAATGTCAGCTAGTTCCGGAAAGTGCATCATTTGTGTTGTTTTTTAAGAAAAACAACAGGATGTAAAAAATTATCTTTACGCAATTTGATGCAGACGCTTTAGCAAAAAAAAGTGGGAATAAGTATCTGTGAGTCGAAATTATTCTGGGAAATGACATTTCTACATGTTCTAATTCTTTGTCCATTCTTTCATTGAAGATAAATGAAGGATCTTCTGTTGATGGTTGTGGCGAAACAGTAGTTGAAGATGATTGAGAAAGAAATTGAGGGTTGAAATTCACTGTTTTTTTTTATGAATCATCAGTATTTTTATCTCGTCTGCTCAAAGAAATACGACACTTATTGCACAATACGTGATTGATTTTCACGTTTTTCCCAATTTTTTTTGTAGCGTCCGCATCAAATTGCGTAGAAATAATTCTTTTACATCCTGTTAGTTTAATGAGGCACTTTCCGGAAGTAGCTGACATTCTAGAATATAATGAAAATATATTATAAAATATTATTCTTACATGCTGAATTAGTATAAAAATAACACGAGTTATTTATTAAATAGGTTCAATCAATGAATTATAATTGTATACAAAATAATGAAAATGTTATTTTTAATAACAACACTGAGATTATTGTTACACGTATTTCCTCTGTTCCAAAATTTATGATTTTTATGGCTGATAAATTCAAAAATTTAATTCAGATTGATACAAAGAAAACAGAAAACATAGAACTTATAATTAACAAATGAGAGCAAATCAGTCATAATATAACAAAATACATATACATACTAAAGTCAACCATGACAATCAGAGGAAATTCTGATAGATAGCGCTGACGAACGTTATTTGTGGGTTTGCATCCCCACTCTTCTGCTGAACCCAAAAAAAGAGTCGAAGCGCCACTCGCTTTCCTATCCTAAATGATAAATATATACGCACTGTTAAACGTCAATTTATTTTTAAAAATGTAAAGAAAAACATTTTTAAAAAAAAATGTTTTTTAAGAAAATATTGTCTATTTCACAAAATATGTAAGGGTAATTCCATGCCAACTCAGCATCGCCGTCCACCCGACCGTCTCAAAATTTGGATAGAAGTTGATCAGAGTCTTCTTTAGTCAAAAACAAAACAATTTACCAAGTTGCATATTTTTTTATAAGGAATTTAATTTTTTATTAATGAATATTCAAAATCGATAATTATCGAGATTTCAAGTCACTCTATGCTATTTTTTTTTTTCATATTTTGACGATTTGTGAGCAGGGAAAAATTTCAAAATAAACTTTTCTTATAGGAAAGGGTCTAGCCGGATAAGAGTGCGAAAACTGCCCCCAACGATTTTCGAATGGGCGATTGACCAACAGTTTGCACATGTAAAAAAAAAAATTTCCTGAAAATTTCAGCTCCCAACTCCCATTATTCGATGAAAAAAAAAAATAAAAAGGTAATTTTCATTTTTTTTTTTCTTTCCGGTTGTTGCGAGTATGCAACTGTCGATTTTTTAAAAAGTTCTTATGCTTCAAATACACCTCTATAGTATTTTTTTATTCTTTATCTTCCGATTTAAATTCTATTTTCATCGAATTTTGAAAAATTCAAAATGGCCTTTTTGAATGTTTTTTTTGAATGACACTCACGAAATTTTCACAGAATACGTGTTTTTTATATCAAAATATTCCCTAATTTTTTCAAATTTTTTGGTGTGGTGCAACAATGTTAAAAAAAAATAAAAAATAATTTTTTTCAGTTATTTCCGTTTATATCTATATATATGATATTATGAATTTTTATTAAAATAATGTAAAATATACATATTTTTTATTTTTGCAAAATACAATATATAGCAGTAATTTGTTGAACGGTTGTTAATAGTAGGTACTATTTTTTTCAACCTAATTTTATGAAGATTTTTTTTAATTAGATTTTTGCCATGGTCGGAAATCGAACCGCCCTAACCGCCTTCACGAGAAATTGCGCACTACTCAATAATTATTATTATCATAATAATAATAATAATTATATTCATTTCTTTCTTATCCCTCCCCCCACTTCCCTTTAATCATCATTCATGCAGTTGACAAGTGATAGGTCGTGGATGAAGATGGTAGCAATACCGAAAGTACTCTCATAGATGTAGAAATTTACTGTAGAAATAGAGAACGAACAGAACAACATAAACTTTCTAGACCTAACAATAACAAGACAAGACAATTCCTTCCTATTTAACATATACAGAAAAGACACTTACACGGACGCCATAATCCCCAATGACTCTTACGCCCCGGAATCTCACAAATATGCATACTTCAAGTCCATGATACATAGATGCTTCTCATTGCCTCTAACGAACACAAACAAAAAACAAGAAATAGCCAAATTAAAGCAAATTGCAGCAGGCAATAACTTTAATACCAGTATAATAGACAAACTAATATCTAGTAAATTAAAACAGATAACTATCATAATATCTACCCTAAACCACAAACAGAAAAATGTAATTATTACTCTATCCCTTACACTGGTAGATTATCCCAAATAATAAAAAAGAAATTAAGTAAGCATAACTTGAATCCAGCCTTCAAATCCAACCCCAATCTGGGTAGAATATTATTTAATTCAAAAGAAAAAATAGATTTAATGGATAAATGTGGAGTGTATCAATTGGAATGCCCAGAATGTAATGCCAAATACGCGGGACAGACAGGGAGATCCTTTAAGATTAGATACAGGGAACACACAAGAAATACAAACTCCAACACTTCCTCATTTCACCAACATCTCACAGAAACAGGACATACCATAGACACACAACACAAACCAAATATAATACATATCTGCCAAAAAGGTCCACTTTTGAATTTACTGGAAGCGGTAGAAATAAATAAACTGAACAAAAATAACGATATTATAATGCTAAATGAACAAATAGAACTGAACCATTCCCCCCTTCTTAATTTAAATATCAAGTAGCTAAGAGTCTGATGATTGTGGAAATGTTTTGCCAACTGACATTCAGAGAATACTATAATTTTCATTTGATGTTTTAATTTGCCTTTAAATTCTTTGTATTTGTTTTTATTCACTTTAATATTTATTATATGTTACATTTATATAATTCATGAGTCATACCTATATAAATACCAACACTTTACTGTTAGATTCGCTCTATTAGATTTTATATATATATCATTTTCTTTCTTCTTTTTATTTTATATTTATTATTATCTCGTAAATATCTGTTTATTGGAATGTATAGAGTAACAAAAACAAGGGATTCCCCGTCATTACCTAAAAACCCCCTCCTTAACTGTACCCTCTACCCTGTCAACCAATTCTGTCAGTTTGTAAGTGACTCTTGATAATGCCTTAACACGGCGAAACTAGTTGAGTATTTGAGAATATATAGTGAAGTTTGACAAAGAAATTGTGCATTTTAATTATCTATTCCTAGAATGGAGCTTCACAAAGTAAATCTGGAAACCATAAATTATCTCATAGATGTGTTGTAATTTCATATATGAAATTAAATATTTGAAGAAATTAAATGCCAAGTGGTGTAAGTGCGCTTCTTTTTTCCCACCTTCATAAAACCTAAATTATGAAAAATCGTCGTTATCTATGGATATCTCTCCTGTGGTTTAACACGAGGGTGTTTGAATCAATGTTATTCGTTCGTCGATAACTTCCCTCAAAAAATGCCCGGGCTTTTACGTACAGGCTCGGGACCATCGCTTAACGTCCCTTCCGAAGGACGGCGTGCTTAAGTTTATTTTACCTCCCAGATAAAATAAACTAAGGGCCTCGGTCGGTTTTCGAGCCCACGATCTTGAGCTCAGAAGGCAAGCACGCATACCACTGACCTACCGGCGCCCCTAATTTTACAGTATATTTATGAAAAATAATGTATAAAATTTTAATTGTTATCGATTATAGAAATAGTCTGATCCGGATAGGCAAAATTAGTCGTGGTGCTTAGAGCGATGAACGTGGGCCTCAGGCATGGACCCGCTTTGTTCAAAATCTATTCACGGACTGACTGGTCTTTTTTATCAATAATGACCCATGAAAACATCATGAACCAGTCAGTTGACGTCACAAAGAAATGTAGTTATCTCTGTTGTTACTTGCCCAGCTACATGAAGTATAGGGGAAGTTATGTAATCGGTCAGAAATTCGAAGAGGAGTTTTCAACGGAATTTCATATTTTCCGACCTCCTGTTCTAAAAATGAAACAAAAATCTGTGTGTGTCTGTGAATATGATAACTCCCGATAGAATGAATGAACATATTTGCATCTAGAACTAACTAAAGACAACACATATTGAATTTCAGCCAAATCGACAAAAAGGAAGTGGGGAGGGGGATTAACACAAAAACTCGAACTTCGTGGGGCTCAACTAAAAAAATCACAATAACTGCGGATGTTATGAATGTATCCACATGATATTTCATATTTAAATTCAAAAGCCCATAAGGATGGCACCTACAAATTTTCCACGAAATCGGTCGAAGGGAAGGGGGGGACCAGAGTAGAGGGGGGGGGGGACTCGAATCAAATACTCCAATAACTGGCGATGTAAAGAATTATAAAAACCATATAACGACACAAAATTTAGTATGAGGATTCAGAAGCCACTGTAAGTCAAATATAGAGTTTTGGCCCAAATGGTCGATTGACTTTGGGGGGAGAGCCAAAACGAAATTGATTAATTTGTACTGGGGAAGTACATAGCCGATGTCTGCCTCTTGAAGAAAATAAAAAAATAAATAAAAAAAATGGGGTGGGAAGGTTCAGTGCAGGGCAGGAAACTCTTCTTAGAACTCCAGCCGGGATGTGGGATGCTCTTCATTAGAGAGATTGTTATTATTTTTTTGAAATCGGATGTATATTGAAATTGTACCACAACTCTCTACAATAAGCCTTGATAGGCTTCATGTAGGTAATAAATAAGAAATTTCATTTTAATCAATTTGAATTATTTCTTCGAACTGTGTAATGTTATTACTTTGTGTAAATATTCTGTATTAGTGTTTCTCAGAAAATATAAGGAAGTGATGCAGACCAACTATAATCTACTTTCTCAGGGAGCGGGGGAGGGGGGCAGGGTTGGCCCGCCCGGAGGAGGGGGGCAGGGTTGGCCCGCCCGGGGTAGGGGGGCATTATTAAAAAACAACTCCACCACAAACAAACATTAAAGTGAAGACAATAGAAGGATATAGAAAGCTTCAGTTTCCAGTCAAAAGTTATTCGGATTCAAATTACGTTTTCTTAAAGTTTGGACTCCAACGAATGCTGCCAATCGGCGAAGTATGAGAGTTTGGCGAACGCATCGTCGTGCGTTTCACAACAAAACGCGCAGAAATTTTAAAATGTCTCCCAAAAACTCCGCTCTGAACTGAACTAGACTGATGAAAATTTTAATTGTTGATTTAAATTTGTGTATATTATTTTGTTATAACGTACAAATATTTTGTGTATGGTACTTGATTGTTAATTATTAAGTTAACGATCCAATAGTCCAATCGCAAAATTGACTCTTACCAAAATTGTTCCTTATAAAATGTAAATGTCTATAAGGAATATATCTAACAGGAGAGAGGGCGCCGGTAGCTCAGTGGTATACGTGCTTGCCTTCTGAGCTCAAGATCGCGGGTTCGAAATCCGGCCGAGGCCTTTAGTTTATTTTATGTCCTTCGGATGGGACGTTAAGCGTTGGTCCCGAACCAGTACGAGTAAAAACCAGTAAAGACAACCTAGATGAATATAAAAAATTTATGGTAGGCAAAATTTAGGACCCTCGTAGTAGAGTCGGGGGCATGGCCACCAGAGTGACGAAAGAGCCCTCAGGTAGTAGGTGATATGACCTTGTAGCTAAAGCCCGGGCATGAGTCATAATAACTAACTATAATCTATATTTCTGTCACTCAATCTTCGTTTCAGCTGAAGGCTCTTATTGACAGTGCTGTATTAATGTGTATTTGCAAAACATGAGGAACCGGTGCTACAAGGATCACCTAGATTCCCTATTCTTCCTCGGCTACTTTAGTTAGGATCAACCAGAGCACACATTTTCATCTTTACTTATGGTTGACTATCATAGTATCTGGTTGAAGCCCCTCTGACATTGCTGTATTAATGTGTTTTTCAGAAAATATATAGAACTGAAACTTTTGTGTGAGTCGGGTTGTAGCTACAATTTCAGAGATCGAAGGTCCTTCAAAAGAGGAGAACCCGAAAGTAAGGGTCTAACAAATAATGAGATCGAGGATTTAGAGAGAGTGCAGAAACTCATGCATGAGTCGGGGTGTAGCCTCAATTTCAGAGATCTAAGGATCGACAAAAGTGCAAAACCAGAAGATAAGGGTCAGAGAAATAGGAAAATCAAAGATTTAGAGGGAGAGCGGAAACGTGCACACTATTATTGTTATATGAAAATCCGGAACCGTGAAAGTCTCAAAACCGTCGACCAGTGGGCAGAGAAGCGGGTACCAGAAAATTCAAATACTCGGTTCTACAGTGGCCAGAAACCAGTCTCGGTTATACCCGGAACTATGTCTTAGCCCTAAAATGGATCGGTTACCTCGGTTCCCCATTTCAGTCATATGTTCTTTGATCCCACACTCAGACTCCGTCTTCTGGGAGGAGGTAGCCTATTTATCATTTGTCTATATGTATAAATAAATATAAAGTACCTTTGTGAATCTAAAAAAAAAAAAATCTATTGTTTGGACGTGCGCACACTATATACCTACTCCATTTCTTGTTCAAGCCTATATTATTCTTCTTTTATCAAAAATTTATCTGAGATTTGTGATTTGTCAGGCTGGCCCCATTTATTAGATAGAAACTTTATTACTTTGTATTTCGAATTTTAGAAAGTTTATTTCTATGAATATTAGTTTTAACTTATCTTTCAATTCTTTTCTATGGTTTTTGGTGGATAAATATTATATTTTCTCTATGATATCAAGTTCTGGCTCGTTGGAATTGAGTAGGCCCTGTGTTGAGTAGACGCGTTTTGGAAGTTAGTAGGACAATATGAAGTATTTTTTTTCATTTTTGGATTCAGATTTAAGGGGAAATTATCAGAATATTTTTATATTATTTCTCATTGGAACAGTGAGTTCCGGTTAAAGTGTGCCAAGAATTGGGCTAGAAGTTTTCAGACCGTGTCGATTGCAAAGAAGTTCAGTTATTTACATAATATTAGTGTTCTGTTGCAGTAACTGGTACATGTACATTATGCCACATGTCATTATAATGATTTCACATATCAGTATAAAAAAAAAAAAATTAGAAAAGTTCATAGATAATTAACAAAATTTTTATAGAGACGAGATTCGAGCCTCCTATCTGGTGTTGGTTCTCCCAACTCGTAGAACTGGGCTCCAGGCACCAGGACGAAGTTTTCCTGGTAGTCTAGGGTCAGTTTGGCGATGAAAGCCTCCATGTCCGGGATGTCCACTTCCCTTCGGATCTGCTGCTTCCCCGGACGGACCAAGGTGCGCCCACTGATAAACATATTAAATTTTAGCGGAATCGGCAGAAGGGAAGGGAGGGTTCAGGTTCACAATATTTAGTGTGTGGATTTAGGAGCCCCGTAAGTGTATTTGAATTATATGATTCTTGAAATTTGGAATGAAGAGATCACAGGTTCTAACTTAGGTCTGATCAGTGCCGGCGTTAGCCAACGCGAGGCCCTGGGCCGTGGACTTTTCGCGAGGCCTTCGCGGTTAAAATTAAATTTCAGCTCAAGGTTTCACCTCAAGTAACATTTGGGAAGAAAGTTTGTAGTAATACTGCGAATTCTTCGAATAATCATCATCATTTAATAGTATTGTTATGGTATTTTTCAATCGATACTCCATTGAATGGTTTTTTTTTTATCATTTTCAGAATAATATACTGATTACTGCGGACGATCAGAATTGTTTTATTCAATATCTCGTGTTCTTAAGGATATTATCAGAAGAAATATTTTTACATTCGTGGCATGCGATAATTAGTTTGATCAAATACATTTCAATTTAGACATGTAAGTTAACCTTTTTGTTTTGCAAATGTGTCGTTTGAAATGGAACTAAGATGCATTCAAACGTCCATGCAAACACTAATAAATGCACATTAATAAATTGATCAAATGTATACATTTTTTTTATTTACAAGCGCGAGGCCTTTTTTAGCGCGACCTGGTGGCCCAGGTTTGCCGCACCTAAAACCGCTACTGGGTCTGATTAGATTTTGGCCGAAATCGAAAGAAAATTGAGACTACTGGGACCTAACTACATTTTACAAGATACAGCTTCCGTTTATGACCTAATCAAAAATCTTTTCCAGTAATAGTTGTAGAGAATACTAAAATACATAATATATATGAAATATGATTTTTTACAGGTCGTCCAGTTTTCGAGATAGATACGTGCCGAAAACCATCTTGAAACGTAGTTTTGAAACACATATTTTTAGACGTTTCCATGATTTATCCGAAAACGGATAGTCCAATCGCAAAATGGAATCTTACCAAAATTGTTCCTTATAAAATGTAAATATCTATAAGGAATATATCTAACAGGATAGAGGGCGCCGGTAGCCCAGTGGTATGCGTGATTGCCTTCTGAGCTCAAGGTCGTGGTTTGAAACCCGACCGAGGCCCTTAGTTTATTTTATCTGGGAGGTAAAATAAACTTAAGCACGCCGTCCTTCGGATGGGAAGTTAAGCGATGGTCCCGAGCCTGTATAATGTCAGGCACTCGTTAAAGACCCCTACCCTAGGTGAATAAAGATTTAGGGTAGGCAACATTTAGGACACCTATAGAATCATATTTGGGTCATTCTAATCACATTCGAGATAATGTCATTACATAAATAATATTTATTACTATCAATAAAGTAAAAAGTCCGTCTGTGTGAGGCTTATAGGATGCAAAACAGTCGAAGCTATTGCGCTCAAACTTATGGGTTATGTTTGACACATCACTGGAACTGTTAAAAAAGTGGTTTGACAACTTTAATTAAATTTTTTTTTTTAAATCATAAAAATAACCATTGCAACACATGGTCGGTTTATCTAGTATTATATTATATATAAATATATAAATGTTACGTTATGTACACTAAAGAATCATCGGTAGGTATTGAAGCCATTGAACGTTATTGCTGCAATTGTGCAATCCTGCGGTTTCCGAAGAGTTGGTAGTTGCTCACATGTAGCAAGTTTATTGTATTAAACCAGCAGAAATGTAATCCAATATTTTTGATTTGGATAATATGTGTCCAGTTATAGACGAGGAGAGCTATGAGGATTCGATAAATTAAGAATATTACATGTTAATAACTTTAAATTATAAATTGGCCCGAAAATTAAAAAAAAAACATTATTTTTTATTAACCATAACATTGCGAGTATTTGTGCTAGGAATAAAAATCAAAGTGCAAATTGTTCGCCTCAAAACAATGTACAAAAAATTGTATTTGAGTTTTTTTGCTATCTTCAACCCCTTCCTTGTAAAATTCAAAAAATATATATATAATAATAAACATTTTAAGCATAGCTCACCAAACCAAGTCATATAAAATATATTCTAAAAGGTAGTAGTATTCAATAGAACAAAATTACAAAAAAATGTCATGTTACACCTGCGTTTTTTCGCCGAAAATTTTTCAGAATTTCCGCGTAAACACAGCCTGAAAATAAAAATAAAAACCAAAATAACCCCTTTTCTAACCATGTGGGAGGGGGGTTGGGGTCATAATATTATGGGCTGTGACTACCTTATTTTTTTACTCCCATAACCGATATATCAAGTTTATTTTGAATTCCGAGAGGAGGGGCATTTTGCCATTTTTAACGGAGGAGACCCTAGGGTCAAAAAATCGAACATTTTTGATTTGAACCAAAATTGTATTCAATGGTTTCTCGTCATGAGAAACACGAATTTTAAATTAGTTTTCACCAAAAAAAAATGTTCCCGATCATGTTCTCTCCGAAAAAAATAGTTTTTTCAAATGTTTTATTTAATCATTTCAAGAAAATATTTTTTCTGAACTCTGGCCTTTTTTATTCTCGACCTAGAACATGCAAAACAATTTGGTCAAAATCTAGTCAGACCTAAGTTACACCTCTTCATTCCAAATTTCAAGAATCATAGAATTCAAATACACTTATGGGGCCCCAAATTATTTCATTCTGGCATTACTGTGTATAAGAATGTCTACTCTCAAGATAACGCTGTACAGAGAGACAAAATGAAATGATTTTGAGAAGGAGGAGAGAGAATGAGTGATCTGGGTTGGTATAAGAAAGTCCTGTAATGGCCCCGCCCATGACTATATTTTTCTTAATTATTATAATTTTTCAAAAAAAACTACCATTACAAAAACATATTTTAAATTTCGTTGCTATGAGTTACGATTGTAAATTTTATAAGGAACGATTTTGGTAAGGATCACTCATGCGATAGGACTAACCTTTTTCGGGTAAATCAAGGAAAACTCTAAAAATATACGTTTCAAAACGACATTTCAGGATGGTTTTCGGCATGTATCTCGAAAACCGGACGACGTGTAAAAAATCATATTTCATATATGTTATGTATTTTAGTATTCTCTACAACTACTACTCGAAAAGAATTTGGATTAGGTCATAAACATGAGCTGTATCTTGTAAAATGTAGTTAGGTCCCGGGGGAAAGTGGTCTCAATTTTCGTTCGATTTCGGTCAAACTCTAGTCAGACCTAAGTTAGAACATGTGACCTCTTGATTCCAAATTCCAAGAATCATATAATTCAAATACAGTTATGGGGCCCCAAATTATTTCATTCTGGCATTACTGTGTATAAGAATGTCTACTCTCAAGATAACGCTGTACAGAGAGACAAAATGAAATGATTCTGAGAAGGAGGAGAGAGAATGAGTGATCTGGGTTGGTATAAGAAGGTCCTGTAATGGCCCCGCTTATCACATATATTTTTCTTAAATATTATAGTTTTTCAAAAAAACTACCAATACATATTTTAAATTTCGTTGCTATGAGTTACGATTGTAAATTTTATAAGGAACGATTTTGGTAAGGATCACTCATGCGATAGGACTAACCGTTTTCGGGTAAATCAAGGAAACCTCTAAAAATATACGTTTCAAAACTACATTTCAGGATGGTTTTCGGCATGTATCTCGAAAACCGGACGACGTGTAAAATATCATATTTCATATATGTTATGTATTTTAGTATTCTCTACAACTATTACTCGAAAAGATTTTTGATTAGGTCATAAACATAAGCTGTATCTTGTAAAATGTAGTTAGGTCCCGGGGGAAAGTGGTCTCAATTTTCGTTCGATTTCGGTCAAAATCTAGTCAGACCTAAGTTAGAACATGTGACCTCTTCATTCTAAATTTCAAGAATCATAGAATTCAAATACACTTATGGGGTCCCAAATTATTTCATTCTGGCATTACTGTGTATAAGAATGTCTACTCTCAAGATAACGCTGTACAGAGAGACAAAATGAAATGATTCTGAGAAGGAGGAGAAAGAATGAGTGATCTGGGTTGGTATAAGAAAGTCCTGTAATGGCCCCGCTTATCACATATATTTTTCTTAAATATTATAGTTTTTCAAAAAAACTACCAATACATATTTTAAATTTCGTTGCTATGAGTTACGATTGTAAATTTTATAAGGAACGATTTTGGTAAGGATCACTCATGCGATAGGACTAACCGTTTTCGGGTAAATCAAGGAAACCTCTAAAAATATACGTTTCAAAACTACATTTCAGGATGGTTTTCGGCATGTATCTCGAAAACCGGACGACGTGTAAAAAATCATATTTCATATATATTATGTATTTTAGTATTCTCTACAACTATTACTCGAAAAGATTTTTGATTAGGTCATAAACATAAGCTGTATCTTGTAAAATGTAGTTAGGTCCCGGGGGAAAGTGGTCTCAATTTTCGTTCGATTTCGGTCAAAATCTAGTCAGACCTAAGTTAGAACATGTGACCTCTTCATTCCAAATTTCAAGAATCATAGGATGCAAATACACTTATGGGGCTCCAAATTATTTCATACTGACATTACTGTGTATAAGAATGTCTACTCTCAAGATAACGCTGTACAAAGAGACAAAATGAAATGATTTTGAGAAGGAGGAGAAAGAATGAGTGATCTGGGTTGGTATAAGAAGGTCCTGTAATGGCCCCGCTTATCACATATATTTTTCTTAAATATTATAGTTTTTCAAAAAAACTACCAATACATATTTTAAATTTCGTTGCTATGAGTTACGATTGTAAATTTTATAAGGAACGATTTTGGTAAGGATCACTCATGCGATAGGACTAACCGTTTTCGGGTAAATCAAGGAAACCTCTAAAAATTTACGTTTCAAAACTACATTTCAGGATGGTTTTCGGCATGTATCTCGAAAACCGGACGACGCGTAAAAATCATATTTCATATATGTTATGTATTTTAGTATTCTCTACAACTACTACTCGAAAAGATTTTTGATTAGATCATAAACATAAGCTGTATCTTGTAAAATGTAGTTAGGTCCCGGGGGAAAGTGGTCTCAATTTTCGTTCGATTACGGTCAAAATCCAGTCAGACCTAAGTTAGAACATGTAACCTCTTCATTCCAAATTTCAAGAATCATAGAATTCAAATACACTTATGGGGCTACAAATTATTTCATACTGGCATTACTGTGTATAAGAATGTCTACTCTCAAGATAACGCTGTACAAAGAGACAAAATGAAATGATTTTGAGAAGGAGGAGAAAGAATGAGTGATCTGGGTTGGTATAAGAAGGTCCTGTAATGGCCCCGCTTATCACATATATTTTTCTTAAATATTATAGTTTTTCAAAAAAACTACCAATACATATTTTAAATTTCGTTGCTATGAGTTACGATTGTAAATTTTATAAGGAACGATTTTGGTAAGGATCACTCATGCGATAGGACTAACCGTTTTCGGGTAAATCAAGGAAGCCTCTAAAAATATACGTTTCAAAACTACATTTCAGGATGGTTTTTTGGCATGTATCTCGAAAACCGGACGACGTGTAAAATATCATATTTGATATATGTTATGTATTTTAGTATTCTCTACAACTATTACTCGAAAAGATTTTTGATTAGGTCATAAACATAAGCTGTATCTTGTAAAATGTAGTTAGGTCCCGGGGGAAAGTGGTCTCAATTTTAGTTCGATTTCGGTCAAAATCTAGTCAGACCTAAGTTAGAACATGTGACCTCTTCATTCCAAATTTCAAGAATCATAGGATGCAAATACACTTATGGGGCTCCAAATTATTTCATACTGACATTACTGTGTATAAGAATGTCTACTCTCAAGATAACGCTGTACAAAGAGACAAAATGAAATGATTTTGAGAAGGAGGAGAGAGAATGAGTGATCTGGGTTGGTATAAGAAAGTCCTGTAATGGCCCCGCCCATGACTATATTTTTCTTAATTATAATAATTTTTCAAAAAAACTACCAATAAATATTTTAAATTTTGTTGCTATGAGTTACGATTGTAAATTTTATAAGGAACGATTTTGGTAAGGATCACTCATGCGATAGGACTAACCGTTTTCGGGTAAATCAAGGAAACCTCTAAAAATTTACGTTTCAAAACTACATTTCAGGATGGTTTTCGGCATGTATCTCGAAAACCGGACGACGTGTAAAATCATATTTCATATATATTATGTATTTTAGTATTCTCAACAACTATTACTCGAAAAGATTTTTGATTAGGTCATAAACATAAGCTGTATCTTGTAAAATGTAGTTAGGTCCCGGGGGAAAGTGGTCTCAATTTTCGTTCGATTTCGATCAAAATCTAGTCAGACCTAAGTTACAACATGTTACCTCTTCATTCCAAATTTCAAGAATCATAGAATTCAAATACACTTATGGGGCCCCAAATTATTTCATTCTGGCATTACTGTGTATAAGAATGTCTACTCTCAAGATAACGC